>APFE031476217.1:1978-14229 GCA_000404065.3 Pinus taeda | reverse complement strand
CTAACTACCTTTCCTTATAATATGAAGTTGGTTTCTTTATGACGTTTAGTCCATATACTGCTGCACTTTCTTGAATTGATTGTTTTGCAGGTCAAAGGAGCAAAGGAACTCCAAGAAGGGTTTGGACCTTGGAAGGCTCTTCTCAAATATAGGACCTCAAGTACGCCCCCTATCGTAGAGTTTGCTTATAGTAGCATTATGATTGCATGGAATGTGTCTTTCTTTGCATAGATAACCTTCAGTCTGCTAGGGTATTCACTCAAGACCTTAGTGGAGTTTATCCCACAAAAGAATTGGCGACTCCGTTGGGGACAACACTATTGTTGTTCCTAGTTTGGGTGTATTCAAGCCAATTAGGGCTCAACTGTCTGTTTATCTTCTGTTACTGTGTAGTCAGTTCCTGAATTGTGAGCTTTGATCAATTTTTTCTAGACCTTTTTTTATTTTTCTTGGAAGCTTTTTTATACGCTAGTTTCTCTGTTTACAGAAGCGTATATACGCATCTTTCCTTAAGTGAACCTGCGTATACGCAAGTTTCCTTAAGCCTTGTTGCGTACACACACCTCTGTGTACAAACATAGTCGCGTATATCTTTAATTTTCAATATTTTTAAAATTTGTTTGTTTCTGGAAGATTGTATGTTGGTCTGATTCAGTTTGGAACAATCATTGTTCTGTCACAGTATTTAGTTTTACAGCAAGTGTCTTGTTTCAAATTCTCTCTGATTGTGAAAAGGTTGGTCTTGTTCATTTTCATGCAACCGTCATTTATTTTTGCTTAAGCACACAAGGTTTCTCGCAAGGAATCTTGGATGCTCTATGTATTCAGGGCAGAAAGATTGATTTCAATCTTTGTGTTGAGTTTTGTTTTAATGACTTTTTGGTTTGCATGTTTGAACT
Source organism: Pinus taeda (assembly GCA_000404065.3). NCBI lineage: Eukaryota > Viridiplantae > Streptophyta > Pinopsida > Pinales > Pinaceae > Pinus > Pinus taeda. The sequence goes on along the minus strand of APFE031476217.1, from coordinate 13,330 downwards.
ATTTTTATGACCATCTGCTTTTCTTACTTTTTGAAAGTCGTTTGTTCACGCTTTCTTGAAAGTTGTCTTTTCAATCTTTTGGTTTTCATTGCCAAGCTCGTCTCGCTACTTGTTGATTGTTAAAAGCATTTCAAAGCACCCTTTTTGTTGAGTTTCCACTTGTTTTGTGTCACAAGCTCGCAAAGTGCTTCATTGCCTATTTTTTTGGTCATCAAGTTTCAGTCTTGTTAGAGCATTTTTGAAAAGTCGTTTTTGAGGTGCTTTTGAAGGAAACTTCTTGAAACTTTGTTTTGATTGAGTTTTCCTTTTTGTTGAGTGAAAGTGCTTATTTGTTTGTCTTCATCTTGCTTTTAGTGCTTAGACAAAATAAGCAACAAAAACTTATATTCCATCTAAACATTTAAGTGGCAAATCAAAAATCGGTAAACAAGCAACTTTCATCTTTTGATTTAAGAGTAGTTTTGAATCTTGCATCGGTATGTATTTGTTGCATTAGGATTAGTTTGTGCATCTTTCTAGGCATTTATAGTTTTGTTAGCTTTTGTGAGTGTGAAGTTTGAAAAGAAAAAGTTGTACTTTTATTTGAAGTTCCTCTGAACCCTATAGAAATTACTTTTCATCGAAAAACGAAAAACAAGTGTATGTGCATGTAGTTTTGTTTTATTAATTTATTTTGCGTCAAAACACCACCAGTTTCACTTCCGTCATCCCTTGACTTAAGTAACAACCCATTAAAATCAAGCGCAAATTTAAAATATACTAGAACTTTCTATTTGTCGAGTTAGATACATCAACAAGTTTTAGGATATTTTAGGGCCTTGGATTAGGTGTGTGGAGAGTTAACTCTCCAAGGCCATTTTAAACTGTCAAACATAGGAGTCTGCATAGTGAGTGAAAATTCAATAGCGTTAGGAAGACTAGGAAAGCTCCGGATCTGGGAGTTAAGCACGAGGGTCTGTGAAGATAGGGAAGAGAGATACCCCCTCTCCTACTTGTCCGAACTTACCTCACGACTATTCTGCCTAGCTTCTGATACGAGTTGGTAACCTTAGTTGCTACTCCTAGGGATCTACACAGGTGGCTGCGAAGGGGAATCCCGTGGCACCTGAGGTCGACGTTGTATCACTCTCAACGGTACTACTGGAGGGTACCCTTGCGAAGCTTGGGGGCTTGCACCGGCGCAGGTTGTTGTTAGGAGGTCAGTGTAACTTCCTCTATTACCTTCGCTGATAGGACTGGGCCGTCATTATCCCAGACTATCTTCGGAAGGCCCCTTACTTCACTTTCTCATATTTTGGTGTCCGGTCGTAATCAACCGGAGCGGAAATACTTGGAAGTTGTTTGAGTGGCTGATATCTTTAGGGACTTTATAATGTGTGCTCTGTGCTCCTAATTGGCCTAGCTTTCAATTTTTTGAGTCTTTAGTTATATCTTAACAAAAAATTCAAAGTGGCTAACCGATCGCCTAGATGGTCTCGAAAACTTCATGGTCTTTCACCACCAAGTTCAGAGCCTTCACCTAGAAGGCGCAGAGGTAATATTGCCGATGAGTTTCGTCCCGTGGCAGCTGACGCATCAGGGATTGATCATCCCCTCGGGGGCATCAGTGCTCAAGATATACCTGGTACTTCCACAGGACAAGAGAGAAGTACTCCTGTACTTTTTCGAGTTCTCTTTCGGATGCAAGATAACGTAGAGGTAGAAGAAATCTCAGAGGCGTTAGCGGCTCCGAATTCTCCCCTACCTCCTAGTCATCCGGAAGTGTTACAATACGTTGGGTCTCCAACGCATCGACCGTCAAGTCTAGGTCACATACCGTAGTTACCATCGATGACCACTACTGGAAGCATGGCTTCTATTACAAGTGCTACGACTGTGCAGACACCAGTATCTATACAAAGGGGAGGAACTATTTCCATGCCCTCCACTTCTTTGTTCAGGTCTTTTGCTCACGTATTTAGTTGGGACTACCTCCATTCCTTCTACGAGTGGAAACTCCCAAATCAATGCTTTTAGTTCTAGATTTTTCCCATTTGGCACCCATTCACAGGGTATTCCATCAGTTCCGTTTAGTGCCGCCACATCCATGATGGGTGGATCGGCTTCATTCCAGGGTTTTCTTTTTGGAAGTGTTCATATACCACATTCCAACCCGACAATTGGATCTATGCCTTTCTCTTCTTTAGGACAAGGTAGCAATCCTTTTCAAGGTTGGACTAACCCCGCGATTAGTAGTATGGGAACTGGGAATCCGTTTCTCGGCCAAAAATGGAATAGGCCGTACTCCAGGGTTAGTTCATTCCGAATTATTCCTCCCCTAGCCTCTGCTTGGGATCCTTATAAGGGGTTTTCTACTCCTTATAATCCTTTAGGAGTAAGCTTTGCCGGTTATGGAGGTTTTGCGGAAGAAGTTGGTCAAACTCCGAGTTATGCTGGATCACAAGGCGTGCCTTTTGGTTTAGCTGGTTCTGTAGGTTACTTCGGGTAGCCTGGTGCCTTCCAAAATCCAGGCCCATCTTTTCAGAACTTTGGGAGTTCTGCCCAGTCTAAGTGAAACCCCCAAGGTCCTCCTAGGCTTCCGTTTTTGGCAACTTTGAACTTTCCAGACCTCACAAAGTTAACAAACGATCCAATCAAATATTATCCGGCCTGGCCTTCGGTCCCAACCAAACTTCCTTTGGACATTCCGAAATTTGAAGGGAAGAGCGGTGAGGACCCGGGCGACCATGTGACCACATTCCATTTTTGGTGCTCGTCGAACTCCCTTATTGATGATTCAGTTAGGTTGAGACTTTTTCAGCGCACCTTGACTGGTAATGCGGCCAAATGGTATATAGATTTGCCAGGGGGGAGCTTTACATCTTTTGCTGACTTAGCTAATATTTTCTTAAATCATTTCCAGTTGCCTGTCCGTTATGATGCCGTAACTGAACTTCTGGCCAATTTTCGTCAGGACATGGCAACTCACATTTCTGACCATATTCAGGAATGGAGACGGAGAAAGAAGCTCATTAAAGCCGAAATCCCTCCGGAGTACTGTCTCGAATGGTTTTTGAAACCTTTACAACCTGAGATCTCTAGGGATGTTTCGGTGTTCGGAGTTTACTCCGAGGAGCAAGCTATTTTTAGGGCCCAACAATTAGAATTGATCTACTCTCAGTCTGGGATCCTACAAAAATACTTGCCAGATGCTCTTGGGTCAAAGGTTGACATAGCTAAGTCGAAGCCAGGTCCCCATGGGGATGGTATCGTTGGATCGGTAGACACGAATGCGGCGAACTTTTTGAGCCAATTGCAGCAGTTGTCGTTACAAACTGCTTCAAACAACCAAGTCACATCATCTACTACTTAGTCTTCCCAACCCTCGTCGATAAATTCCGTTCAATCGGATAACCCCAAAGGAAATCAAAACTCCAATGGGAAAAAGAAAGGATGAGGTAAGAAAAAGAATCAGGATGGTAAGGCTGACACAAATAAATCCGTAAATAACGCTGGTGGGGGTAGAAATGAGTCTAAAAAGAAAGAAAGTTTCCATGCAAGTTGTGTAGTGGAGACCATTTAACTCATCTCTGCCCAAAGATTCAAGACGCTCAGTGCTTGTTAGGGCAGCAAGGGGCTTCTAGTTCTCAAGCTGTGTTAACCAACCCTTTTCCCCAAGGGCAGCAATTTCTTGCTGGCACGAGTTCAAATGCTGGTACCTCCTTAGGGGGCAGCTAGGAAGGGGAAAAAACATCGAACGTCTTCATGATGGGTTCTAATGTACATGTGGCTACTCGGTCACGTGATTACAGTGAAGCCAAACCTTCCAAGGACAAAACTGCTCTCGGAAATACCGACCTTCATATTGAGCGACCCCTTGTTGAGACTATACCACGGATACCGAAAGGTTCTGCTAAACGCGCGACTATCAATCCTAACGCTAGGGCTACCTATAATTATTCCATTGTGGAGGATCTGGCCCAGAGTCCATGTGCCATGTCCGCTTTAGAGGTTCTCCAGTCGTGTCTGGTTCAGCGAAGTGCTTTACTCTCGGCAATTGGGGCAGTTGATCCAACCAATTCTTTATTGCTCACTTTTGACATGTTAAATGTCAAAAAGTGACTCCCTCATCACATGGCTTTCCAGATAAAGTCTACATACCGAAAGATTAATATTTTTCACACCATTATTGATGAGGGAGCTTCCACGTGCATCATGTCGATGTCTTGCTAGAAGGCCATTGGATCTCCTTCGGCTGTTCCTTCAGCTACCCTTCTGACTGCGTTTGATGGGCATTCTCACAAGCTGCATGGGATTATCCCAGCCTTTCCTATATTTTTTGGAGGAAAGGTCATCAATGTTGAAGTAGAGGTCATAGATGCTAACCTAGACTATAATCTCCTCTTAGGAAGGAATTGGGTATACGAGATGGATGCTGTCGTTTCGACTCTATTTCGTCTCATCTGCTTTCCTCATGAAGGGAAAATAGTTAAGGCTGATCAATTGGATTATTGTCCAGTTGATCCTCAAGCAACTTCTGACTCTACTGTCCCCTTAGTGGATAACCCTCACCTGCCTACTGAGAATCTAGGAGTTGGGATGTATTCCTCATTGAGGGGTACCTTTGAGTTTCCCTCTCCTATCACTCGAATCAATGTCGTTTCATCATCCAAGGAGTATCCTCGAGAAGGGTTCTTCCGAACTCATTATTTTTGGGACCCTTGGACATTTCCTTCACCTACGACCACATTAGTTGAAGGAAAAGTAAATGGAATGGCATCCTCTATGTTTGCGGCTGAGCTTAGATATCAGTCTATCATTAACTCTGCAGACGACCACTCTGCTCCTTCTTCTGAAGAGGAGTTTGAGGGTTATGTGGCCCCGGCTTGGACCTTTGATTCCACCTCCGCCTTGGACTGCTTAGATACGGTTTTACCTTCTGAAGAAGCAATCCTTGAAGTGATGATGGGTGTAGATCGACCTTGGGAAGACTTACACCATCATTCATATTTCCTTCCTCCATTGCAAGAAGTGGAAGCTAGGTTTTCCAAGCTATTCACTAATGATGTTTGTAAGATATCGAATCCTTTGGCTCCAGCACACTTTCGTGCCGAAGGAAATATGTCGGTGATATCAGAAACGATGTCTATAAACATCTCTAGGGACCCTAACGTGATTGAGAATCTCTTCATCGGAATCGAATGTTCCCCTGAAGAGGTGCAAATTTACACCGACTTTTTCAAGGAATTTCGAGATGTATTTGCTTGGTCTTATGAGGAAATGCCTGGCATAGATCCTTCTATAGTTCAGCATGAGATCAAGACGTATGAAAATGCTAAGCCGATTCGTCAAAGACTTCGACCAGTTAATCCTAGGAAAGCAGCAACCATTAAAGCTGAAGTAGAGAAGCTGCTCAAGGCAGGTTTTATATACCCTATTCCTCTTACCGATTGGGTTTCTAATCCAGTCCCTGTAGATAAAAAGCAAGGAACAATCCGAGTATGCATCGAATTTAGCGACTTAAACAAAGCTTGTCCGAAAGATAATTACCCCACGCCATTCATTGATCAGATTATTGATGAGTGTGTGGGTAATGAGATTTTTTCTTTCGTGGACGGTTTTTCTGGTTATAATCAAATTTCTATCTGTCCTGAAGATCAACATAAGACGGATTTTATATGTCCCTGGGGTACCTTTGCATACAGAAAGATGTCGTTTGGTCTCAAAAATGCTGGAGCCACTTTATAGCGGGCCATGTCATATGCTTTCCATGACATCAAACATATCATCGAAGCATACTTGGACGATCTCGCTGCTTGTTCTCGAAAAAGAACTGATCATCCCAGTCACCTTCGAATGGTTTTTGAGCGATGTCGTTTTTATAAAATCCGGTTAAATCCGAACAAGTGCGTTTTCACGGTTACATCCAATCGGTTGTTAGGGTTCATCGTGTCAAATGAAGGGATTAGAGTTGATCCCTTCAAGGTAGAAGCAATAGTCCAGTTGCCTCCCCCATCCTCCATTCGACAATTTCAAAGTCTTCAAGGGAAGACTAATTTCTTAAGACGGTTTATAGTGAACTATGCTGATATCACTAAAGGGTTTATGCGTTTGCTCCGCAAAGGGGTTCCATTCGTGTGGGATGACTTTGCACAACATTCGTTGGATGCTTTGAAAAAGGCATTAGTCTCTGCGCCGCTTTTGAGTCCACCGGATTATGGTAGGGACTTCCTTTTATATCTCGCTGCAGCAGAATCAACCATTGGTATGGTTCTCATTCAGGAAGATGATGCTCTCACAGAGCATGTGATTTATTACTTGAGCCAAGGTTTGATAGGTCCTAAACTTTTCTATTCTCTGGTTGAGAAGTTGGCCTTGGCAGTTGTCCACGCTGTCCAGCGGCTCCGTCCTAATATTCTGCTACGCAAAACTTTTCTCTTGGCAGCAATCAATCCGTTTCAGTTTGTCCTCAGTAGGCGAGTGAATGGGGGCAAATATAATCGATGGATTGTCATTCTACAAGAATTTGATCTCGAGTTCTTGTCCGCTAAGTCCAAGAAATCTATGGTTTTTGCCGAGCTAATTTCCGAGTTGCCTTGTGGAGAGGATATTGTTTATGAGGAAAGTTTTCCCAATGAAAATTTATTTCTCATCTCTTCACTCGACCCTTGGTATGGATATATCATTGTTTACCTCTAGACTTCGAAGTTTCCCTCTACTTTCTCTAAGGATGAACGTCGCAAATTACGTCACCTCGCTAAAACTTACGTCATCATTGGTGATACATTATATCGTCGGGGGGTTGAGTCAATCCTTCGACACTATTTAACCTTAGAGGAGGCAGATTCTGTGCTAAATTATTGCCACATTGGAGCTTGTGGTGGTCATCTATCAGGGCTTGCTACAACTCAGCGTATCTTGCGTGCCGACTATTTTTGGCCTTCGCTCTTCAAAGATTGTGTTGAAGCGGTCAAATGCTGTCACCCGTGCCAAGTTTATACACGGAAGATGCGCACACATCCAGCTCCTCTTTTTCCCATTGTCACTGTCGGTCCCTTTACTAAGTGGGGTATTGATTTTACGACTTTTCATCCGCCTTCAGCAGCGAATCACAAGTATATTATCGTGGTCGTCGACTACTTCACGAAGTGCGCCGAGGCCATGCCCACTTATAAAAATGATAGTGAGACAGTGGCATTGTTCCTTTTTAATCAGATTATCTCAAGGTTCGGTATCCCAAGAGAGATTGTCACTGACCATGGCAGTCATTTCCAGAATCAACTAATGTCCGAATTGGCTCTCAAGCTAGGTTTCCGGCAGGAACATTCGTCTCCTTATTATCCTCAGGCCAATGGACAGGTCGAGGCAGTAAATAAAACTCTTAAAACGATATTGAAAATGACAATTGATAAAAATAGATCCAATTGGCATCTTATGTTGTATTCGGCTCTATGGGCATACCGAACCTCCGTCAAGACTGCTACAGGTTTTACACCTTTTAAGTTAGTTTATGGGTTGGAATCTATCTTTCCCATCGAATGTGAAATTCCATCTCTTAAGTTAGCTATTGAGCTCCTTCCAGAGACCTATCGTCTTGAAGAGCGCCTCCTTTACTTGGAGCATCTTGATGAGCAGCATTGAGATGCAACCACAGTAAACGAGGCTCATAAGAAAAGGGTTAAAACCTAGTATGATAAAGCTGCCCGTCCTCGTGTCTTTTATGAAGGTGACCTCATCCTGGTCTACGACCAAGATAAAGACACCTTGGGGGTAGGCAAATTAAAACCTATGTGGTATGTTCCCTTCATAATTAAACGAGTTTTAACAAAAGGGTCGTATGAGTTAATCGATTTCGAAGGAAACAAATTGGCAGAACCCCGAAACGGGCTCTACCTTAAGAAGTACTTTGCTTAAGTAGCAGCTGGGCAATGTCTTCTTTGTAAATTATGTATATTTGTACATATTTTGTTGAGAGTTTGTGATATCAACACTTTTTTGGTTTGCTTTGGCAGGAGTTGATGGATGGCTTGGTCTATTTTGGATTCACCGATGGTGCTAGTCGGCACACTCAGAATCTAGCTTCCGTAGTTTGGGTACTGTATTATCCAACTGGTCAATATATGGTATCAAGAGGAGTATGCATCGGTCTCGCTTCAAACAATATGGCTGATTATAATGCCGTCATTAATTTTCTATCTTAGGCAATTTCTCACGAAATCGACTCGTTGGTAGTTTATCTTGGTTCACAATTGATAGTGTCACAATTAAATAACATTTATCGGGGTAAGGGATCCATGTTTATATCGCCAGTATTTAAGGGTGAGGTTGTTGCAAAGATCATTTACTTATATTAATTATTTTCATATTCCAAGATCTCATAATTGGTTAGCTGATTCTATCGCTAATCAAGCATTAGACTGGCACATCAATCATTCATCACAATAAATTAAGCATAAAAAAGTCAAACTGTATATATGTATATCATAAAGCGTCTCGAGTGTACATAAGTCTGTTCAAAAAATATACAAAATTGGGACACAAATGCCCATAATCATGTCCATTATGTCTAATTCCCCGACTCAGGATGAGCGGCTAAGTAGGCAACTATTGCATTGGCTACATGCCTAAAAGTGCAGACCCAGTCACGTGGCATGCCAACCACATGACACTGCATCTCTATAGGAAGGTCCTCTACCACTGTCATCGATACTCGGTGGGTCAGCCTCACTAAATGTCGATGAACTGTGTGTAGAGTTCGTTTCGTGGCTACAGCCGCCTCTTCCTCCCCCTGGCTGCGACGCTTATGCAGTGGGAACTCATCTGGTCATACAGGCCCAATATCTGGAACATGATCATTATATTATTCATTTGAATCCTATCAAAAAAAAATTCAAAGTTCATTATTATATTTGAAAAATAAAAAAAATCATAAAATAAAAAATCACTTACCAATGTCGCCCCATGTTTCAGTCGGTGGTAATGTTAGATCGGGATCTCCTCAGAAATCCAACCCGACATAAAGGTAGTCATCAATGGCGATGATCTGTTGATCCCACTAGGAAAAGAAGTCGTCGTCAAAAGTAGTCCGTGGGACCTCCCCACCCCACAGACATTTCATCAGGTCAGTCCACCTACCCATTTGAGGATCTCACGGGGCGCTAATTGAAACTGGTACTCTAGGACGAAGTGCAGGGACTCTCTCGAAGAAGAAAGAGCACAAAATAGTCCCATAACTGAAGCTTTTGGTCTGTCCTCTCTTGATAGAAGTGAGTTGGATTTTCATGCTAGCCAGAAGAGGAGTACACCAATCAAACACTGTGGTGAGACAGTCAACCGCCACGCTCATGTTGATCCGTGATGCCTGATGCAGAGAAGCGGATCCGTTCACTCGAGCTATGATGAACAGGATTATCCTCAGCAGTAGACTCGCCACATGTGTAATGGAAATTTGACTTCTGACTTTCTTCGGATGTCCCGGGCAATATATCTGTACGTAGTCCTCTATGGAGAGACTGCTCCGTGTTCTCCCTCGGGAATGTACTACCTCTCTCCTTCGGGAAAGGCCTGTAATGAAATAGATATCTTCCACTTCTATCCTGAGTGGCATCTGATCAATCATAAAAGCATCCTCCTCGATGTTCCAGTAATCAAGAAGCATCTCAAGCAGACCGTGTGTTTGCTTTCATATTTGGTAATTTGAAGAACTTAAGCAAACCGCATCCCCGTAATGCATCCAGAACCTTAGGACTATTCATAACTTCTTCATCTACTGCGGTATGCTCTCTTTCTCGCCAGGTGATTGTCATCCTGAAGGAAAAATCATTTTCAACAGTTAGTTTTTATGTTTGAAATGTCTGCGGCGTATACACGGGTCCCCTTTACACACAGTCGTGTGTAGGGCCTGCGTGTACGTGGGTTGCATATTACCAACCCGCGTATACGCCGCGGAGAAAATTTTGGCAAAAAACTCAATGGTGAAACATTAATTAAAACTTCTAAAAATAATAACAATCAATTGCAAGTTAAGAATGAGGGTTACCTGGAGATTTTGGAGGAATTTGAACGGTTAAATTTGGCGTATGGGAATTTAGCTCCTTTTGCTCCAATTCTTTGCTCTCAAACTCAAATGGTGAAAATGGTGAGTCCAAAATCCTTTTTATAAGCTTTGAAAATGTCAAATTTTTTCAAAAACTTGATTTTGTTCTGTAACTTTTAACTTGGGGGCTTGGAATGTCGAGAATGGTTTGATTTTCAGGACATTTTCGACATTTTCGACAGTTTCAAGATGGTTCCATGACTGCTGACCCGTCATGGCAGGTATCGTTTTCTCACTGGCATATAGGTTAGAGAAGCCATTTTTTCCATTGCATCATGCATACTAGCCTCCATATGTCGATACACTTGCCATAGGGTCGATCCCATCGTGTTATGGTTCACAAACCATCTTCACTCGCCGATTCGTTAAATCATGACACGATGGTAGAGCCATCCTTTACATGGGCATCCTAGTTAGCACCTCACTGAAATTTGTTGCCCATGCTGCTCCGATTTGAGTAGGCTTAGGAGTCCTCTGTAGTCCTGCCATGACTTATACGATGGAGACTCATTCCTCTCTGCTTCTTCGTTTCGTTCTGGCCTTATACCCTAGAGGCTCCTTTGTGTTGAGTTGTACTACTGCATTGCATTTTGACTATCTGCACCTTTTGGCCTCAAGCCGACTTCACTTGGACTCGTGTTTAAGCCAAATTTTGACCATGACAACTCCAAAATCAAACTTGCATACCCTTGGACCTCTGCAGCTTGACACACCTTGACCGTGGAAGGAACACACCTTTGAGTGTCTTTGGCCAGTTTTCGCCTCCCTGCATTGAGCATAGGAATGTTCCAATCCCAGGAACTAGATCATCTACTTCGCTGAGACTCGTTCTTTCCACTGTATTATAGCATTCTTTTATCCTTTTTCTAGCTTTAAAGAAAAAGGCCAAAAAAATTATATTTTCCAAAAAGAGCGGGAACGGGACAATATTTCCATTTATTGTTGGCAGCTAGAGTCAGTAGTGTCGCCCTTGAACAAGGCACTCGAAACAAAGTTTCCTCCGCTTGGGTGGGATTTAGTTTGACTTAGGTATGCCTTAACCTTGTTATTGAGTCAGTTCTCCCCCAATTGGTTATCTCTTCCAATCATACGGAGGGTTCGTTTGTGCCTCCTGCGCAACGAGCTTATATAGATTCATCATATGCTGCCACATAGTCACATTGAGTCGTGCTTTTGTTCAAGGGAAGTTAGCCCGAGTTGGCCTCTCTGCGGTGTCTCTTGACTTATTTTTCAGTCGGCCATCCTTGGTTGTCAGTGCTATGTCTATCATCACATCA
>APFE031476215.1:0-18286 GCA_000404065.3 Pinus taeda | reverse complement strand
CAACTACTTTCGACATGCCTCATGAGTGATCTCTTGGATTATCCTACCACAAGATCTCAACTTGAATAAGCACTACATGCACTCACAACAAAAGAACCAATTATTCCCATGAATTTCCACATGATTTTAGCATATGACCCTTAAACTTATGAATAATTTACAAGGAATCCTTTCTAAGAAGAAGTTATGGACAAGGAGTACAAATCACTCATTAAGAACCAAACTTGGGACGTGGTTCCACTTCCTTTATATCATAAGCTTTTCAAATGAAAGTGGGTATATAGGAAAAAAATTAGAGGACGTACTTGTGAGCATATATAAATAACGATTGGTAGCCTAAGTCTTTTATTGGGTTCTTGGCATTAATTATGATGAAACCTTAGTTTCAGTGACCAAAATGGACTCTATTTGATTAATTCTTTCCACTTCAATAGCAAGAAGGTTGGAGGTTCACCACATGGACGTGAAAACTTCATTTATTCATAGTGATCCCAAAGAGGAATTTTACATGGAGCAACCACAAGGATATGTAAACAATTCATCATTAGATTTTTTACTCCAGATTTCTTTTTATGGCCTCACGTGAACACATGGAGAATGGTATTCTAAATGGATTCCTATTTACTCTCCCAAAATTTCATTTTATGTAAATATGATACAAATGTTTATATGCTAAGAACATTTGACTATTTATTGTTGATAGTTCTCTATTTAGATGATCTATTAATCACAGGTATCTCAACCCCAACCATTTCTACAAACAAAACCACTTTTCATGATAAATTTTCCATGACATATATAGATTTGTTAAACTTCTTCCTTGGACTAGAAATAATCCATAACGATTTAGAGATCAAAATTTCTCAGTAAAAGTATTCAATATATCTCATAGTTCACTTTCACATGACCAATCGAAAGCTTATAGCTACACCTTTCTTATAGGGATTACACCTTGAGGATGGAAGGGATACACCATTTGTTGATTTTACCATGTAGAAATAGCTTGTCAATAGTCTATCTATCTCACTCGCTCTCATCTAGACCTCTCATATGTATTATTTGTAGTTTACATATACATGTAGGAGCCACATGAGATGCATCGAAAACCTTCCAAGTGCAAACTTATATACGTCTAGGGAACCATTAACTATGGGATTCATTATGTAGTAGGATGTACTTTATATCTCATTGGCCACACAGATTTATATTGGGATGGAGATAACATTGATCACAAGTCCATTTGAAGATGTGTTCTCAATTTTAGGTTATAACGTCTTTTTTTCTCCAATAAAAATAAATTTACAATTGCTTTATCATTGGTACAAGTCAAATACAAAGTTGCAGTCAAAATTTCCATTCAAGGCATTTGATTATAGAAATTATACACTAATATTGATACCTTATTTCATTTTCATACTATCATTCGATGCGACAAACAAAGAACACTAAAGTTTTAGAGGGATCCAGTGTAGCTACAATGAACAAAACACTTTGAGATCTACATGCACTACATTTGAGAATTGGTACATGATGGTATCATCAACTTGCAATATTCTCCCACTTATGAATAGACTACTTACATCTTCATGAATAATTTCATTGAGCAAATGTTTCACTTATCTTAGTCACCTGAGGTTCTTAAAAACTAAAAGAAATGGGCAACCACTCTCCACCAAAACATAAGCTTAGCTACACTACAAGTCTCTTGTAGTTTTCCACCCTTAAGCTAAATATTATGTATTGGGAGAGAGTTTCACTCAGGGTTCCACGAGTTCAAATCAATTTAGATAACATGAATGCCCCTCTCCTTCACATTCAAGAAATCTAGATTTTACATTTCGACCACTAAGCCTAGGCCTGTTAACAATCAAAATATGGTCACCATTAAAATAACACATTACACATTGTTGCATCTCATAATTTCAACCTATTAAGTTTTCAAACATAGAAAATTCATGAAAATCTAAACAATAATTCCATTTCATTGAAAGAGAAAATAGTTACACTTATCTCAATTTTTTATGCTTGCTAGAAATTTAACAATGGAGAACTACTCTCCACCCAACCATATTCTCAACCACACTATATATTTCTTGAGGTTGGTCAACCCCAAGCTAGATCTAATGCCTTGAGAGGAAGTTTCTCTCTGGGTTCAATAGGTTCAAATTATGATATATGACGTCAAGGCTTCTATTCTTCACATTCATGAAATCAATATTATTAGCCTATTAAAACTCAAAGTATGGCCTTCATGAGCCCACATAGAACAAGGGGAATCCTTCACTAATATAGTAGTTCCTCGAAGCTTCCATATTCCCAGTTCCTTACATTCTTAGTCCACAAAAACTATTTATAAAACTCACCTAGCCCCCTAACTCATGTTGAAGGCTTTCATACTATTTTCCTTATCCAATAAAGCTCACAAATTATGCAAAATATTGTTGTGACATATAGGGTTATCTTCTGCCCCTTTATCAAAGTCACACCTTTAGCGTGACACGTGTTTTTTTGTCTATCATAGGTTCCATTTTTCACTGAAACACACTCATTAGTTTTCTCACACACACTATCATTCCCTAATTTATTTTTCTCCCTCTCTCGCTCTCTCTCTTCACACACTACTCACCCAAATGCACACCCCAAGCATGAGAATACAGGGTGCCTCCCTTGGACCATGTGGTTAATGATAAGTATCTAAAATGGATACATAGCCCATACCTCTGGCGAATTTTAGTGACAATCCCCAATAGGCTAGAAATATGGACATTTTATTCAGGTAAGAAAGGAAACTTCGCTAATCCCCTCACAACTTCAATCAAGGCATTACGAACCCTATTGGTTACTCTCTTCTTCAGCTTTATCAATGTATTGAATAAAAATTCTTATTACATCAAATAAAATTTCTCTATCCATGCTTGCCATTCCAACATTATTAGTCTTAATTAGAGATTACAAAAATTGAGAAATAAAAAGGTGTGTTACATTCGCTCAATTAAACATGATAGTAAGATGATGTAATAAGGTGTAGTTTTTATATTTATTAAAAAATTAAACATCACAAAATGTTCTTGTGCATTTATTTTATTTTATTCTATGATATGATTGCAACGAGAGGTACTCTACAACACAATATGGGGGGATATATTTTAAAGAAGTGTTATATCCAAAAATAATAATTACAATAAAACAAAAATCTTACTCAATTAAAAAATGATCAAAGGTAAAGAATAATAATAATAACTCAACTCAATTCATTTATTATATTGCAATTTTTCATTTTATTGGTAAATTTATAAAGAAATACTTTAGAAAAAATAAAACTAAAAATCATAATATACATATTACATTCATAAAATTTAAATTTGTTAGACCAAGTGAGGTAACTTCCATAAACATGAATGGAATTTTTTAATATAATCAAGTGTGGCACTCACACAACACACATACAAATGACATCATGACCTTTGGTTTCAACTTGCGAGATAATAATGGTCTCTTCTATTCTAACATTTCGATATTTATCATATTTACAAATATTCAAAATTCACCAATACAATGATTAGAGTGTTTAAACACTCCCCCCTAATAATCTGAAGTGGTGTTAGTGAGCCTATGTATCCTTCTGAATTTTGTAAACTTTTATCTTCCAAGTACTTGGTGTAGATGTCTGTAATTTTCTCATTTTTGGAACAATGTCTTATATGAATACTCTTGGCCTCTAGATGATACTGAATCAAATGATACTTTTTGTTGATGTGTTTGGTTTCATCATGGAATATAATATTCTGTCCAACTTGATTGTAGATGTATTATTAATCAAAGGAGGCGTATAATTCACTTTTTTCTCCTACAAGTCCTTGAGAATTTTCTTGAGGCACATAAGCTCCTTTATTTCCTCTTCGACTACCACATATTCAAAGTGTATTGTGGAATTTCATGGAATTGAATATTTGCATGATATCCATAAAAAAAATCTATGTCCAAGACTTTATAGCTTAA
The DNA here is from genome assembly GCA_000404065.3 of Pinus taeda. Taxonomy (NCBI): domain Eukaryota; kingdom Viridiplantae; phylum Streptophyta; class Pinopsida; order Pinales; family Pinaceae; genus Pinus; species Pinus taeda. The sequence continues at coordinate 14,287 of APFE031476215.1, read as the reverse complement.
AGTAAATACTCCATTTTCTTTTTCTCTGTCAAAGTTTGGATCAGAATATCTAATCAATTTGAATTCATGTACCTATGAATGTTTGATTCCTGAGTTTTTATATCCTTTCAAGTAGTTTATAACTATTTTTGACATATACCAATGTCCTTCACAAGGAGTTTGCATAAATTTGGATAGAATTATGAAAACAAATGAATTATCTGGTATGGTAGTTGTGAGGTAGATATGACTTCCCACAAGTTGTTTGCACTTGTTTAAATCCTCAAATTCATTTCCTTCCTTTGATTTAGGTTTGTTCCATTCAATTAGCTGAAGGACCATATTCATCTATGAAAACCTATTCAACAATTCTCTATTGTACTTCTTGTAATAGAGTAATATATACTTTAGCTGCTGGGTCACTTCAATGCCTAAATAATAGTGAAGGTTCTGCGATTTGTACTGTGTAAAGTTTTCTTCTGGAGTTCTCGCATCCATAATTATTTGAATCATATAATTATGGATGTGATAACTTTGGAAGAAAAGTATACACAAAGTACAAATCGCAGAAGCCTCAAAACAATAATATTGAAGGTGTCCCAAATTTATCATCCCGAATCCCTTATTTAACTCATTATTTAAGGATCCAATATATTTTTCATTGTTTCCAATTATTAATATATCTACATAACAAAAACAAAACAAAACAAAATTGTGTAAACTTTATTGACAAACAAAGTTGCATAATAAATATTAAATTATTTGAAATTCAATTTTAGAAGATACTCAGCTAAGTTTTCATATGAATATCACAATGCATGTTTTAGGCTAAATCTGTATTTTATAAGTTTACATTCTCTTTTTATTTTCCATTTACAAGAAAATCTTTTAATTGAGTCAAAAATAAATTCTCTTTCAAGTATCCATTGAAAAAGTAGCCTTTACATCCATTTGATGAACTTTCCATCCACTTTGAGCCAGTAAGGAAGATAGAATTTGGATAATAGCCCATTTTTTGGGGGAAATGTATTTCATAATCAATGCCTTCCTTCTATGAAAATTTTTTCCATGATCTTTTCTTGTGCTAGTCCATTATTTTTTTTTTGATTTTTTACCTTGTTCTTGAATATCCACTTGTAACTAATTAGTTTGGTTATGAATGGAGTGTCCGCCAACTTCCATACCACATTATTTATGAGATAATCCTCTACATTTATTCTTTCCATTAAACGTGAGAATAAAATACATTAAAGTAGGTTGTTTCAAAGTTAGCAGATAAATTCGATTCACAATCATATGAAACATCCATATTATCTACATTAATTATATTATAATTATCTACAACACCTCCATCTTGCTTGGTGGAACCATTGATTCTTGCCTTTATGACCTCATCAATATGAACACTTTCAAGTGTTTTCTTGAGCCATTTTGGGGGGCCTTTATAAGGTGGTATAAGTTTCTCCACTGGTTGAGATCAGGTGAATCAATATTTAGCATTTTCATCCTCTCAATCACAACACTCAAAGGGTTGTTCTAATCTAAAGAAGTGGACAAAAATTCATGACAATCGGAAGGAGATTTTCAAAGATTGGTCCAAAATAGAGAACCCCTTTCAAGACGTGTAATGTCATTATCAAATTAATAATATGTAAGTTTCATGATTGAATCTATACAAATGATCAATATTTTTCTCAACAACATTGTCAATATTGGATCATTCAAGAAAAATCATGTTTTTGGAAAATAAAACTATTTTTTACCTCACCAAAAAAATTATGTGCTTTGGTGGTATCTAAATATCGCAAGAAGATACACTTATGATTCCTTTCATCAAGATTCCTTCTTCATTCCCAGGGAATCAAGGCACAATAGGTGGAACCAAATACCTTAAGATGACTTATGGAAGGAATGTGTCCATACCACATTTCATAGGGATTATTATCTAGGAGAACATGATATGGACATGTGTTTTTAACATATATTTCACATGGGACTGAATCGACCCAAAACATCAACTTTACATTTTTGGAAAATTTCATTGAGAAAACCATATTCAAGATAGCCTTGGTCATTCTTTCAACCACACAATATTGTTGAGGATTGTATGGAACAATGATTTGATGTTTAATCCCACGTTGGAAAACATAGTTTTCAAATTTATTAAAATTTTCTTCTTTTCCACTATCAATATGAAGGGAGATAATATGTCATTTTGCGTCATATCAATCCATTAATGAAAAATTTTGAAAGTTTCAAAAGCTTGCAATTTATTTTTCAACAAATATGCCCAACATGTTTTGTTGTAATAATAAATAAAACTCATCATATATGTATTTCCATTTGTAGAAGGAATATGGATAGGGCCACATAAATCAAAGTGAATTAGTGAATTTTTTCTACCTGCTCTGGAAGTATGATAATGAAAATGGTTGTTTGTTATGCTTTTCATTGATACAAGCATCAGATTGCTTTAGTTTCCTAGGAATATTTAGAAAACTAAAAACATCGATCCTTTTTAGTAAATCAAGATTAGCATAATTAACATGCCCAAATATTTCATTCCAGATAAGAGTGGATGGTATTGTACCCTCATTATGCTAAGAGAGGTGTGAAAATTGTTGCACATGAGCATATTTTCCTCCCATATTTACCAATCCTTCCTCCTCTATACTAGTCATGACAATTGTGTTTTCAAATGATTTCCTTATTTATACTTTTCCATCAAACATATTAATAAAGTGGCCTTGGTAGAAAACGTGAACAAGGGACAACATATTACTCTGTAACTCTAGAAGGTAGACTACATCATGCAGAAATAAATCAGAGATTTTGGAAAACTTAAGCCTAAAGGTGCCAAGTCATAAGGGCTTCATAGTATACTCATCTACAAAGTACATTGTTTCCATCTACATTGTTACTGAAATATTAAGAAAATTAAAAAGAAAGGTCATATGGAAGGTTGCTTTTGTATCAAGTCACTATGAATCACTCTAAGAAGAAAATCAAGTGTGAAGTAGAACTTCAGTTACTCTAATATTGTAATGAGAAACAATATAATGATAAAATTTATGTATTTATCCTCATTGGTGGTAACATACACTTAATTGCACTTCAGTTAAGTAGGACTATCTCCACTTGCTTGAGATAGTTAATCGATGATTGCATAGCCAGTTAAATAGGACTAAGTACTATCAATTTTATTTATTGTGTTAACAACTCTCTAGATTCACTGTAAGTTATTTCATCCATCTAGAATATATTTCATCGAATTGTATTCTCTCATAATATTATTTTTTATGCATGAATAGAATTCATTTATTCTTTTTTATATCAATTGTGTTTCTTCTTTCCTTGCACGTTTTTTCATTGTTTTCTAGCTAGATCCAAATTTTGAAAGTTCATCTATGATTTCAGATGGTCTCATATCCCAAAGAGATAGTAATAATGATCATAAACAATTTATTTTTAGTTACTAAAGAATGGAGCTATTAGAAAAATTAGATCTGTTGCCTCAGAAGTAGAGGCTTATATAGGATAGCCATGGCAACAAAGATTGGACCAAATTCCATAGTTGAAGAATCAAAATATTTCAATTACACAAACGAGGCCTTAGATCTCCCATGTTTATCAATTTCTCTATGATTATTGTTTCATGTTGAAGCATGCATGACCCCAAATCATAAATGGACCACTTTAGAGACACTATTTGGGAAGCAATATGAGATGCATGGTTACATTCTTGAAAATGAGCTCAACTCATTAGATACAAGAAGTGTCAAAACCATTCAATATTTCTTCACAAGGTTCAAAGTCTTGTGACTCGAGTTGAAAAACTATGCAATTGGAAAATCCATGAAAGAATGCCGAATAATACATGCCATATTGTCAAAACTAGGTCCAAACTATGTTATATTTGTCTCCACCTTTCATATAGTCATTCTTGCAACAAGCAAAACCTAGAAGATTCCCACACTCAATGATTTTATTGAATCCTCGATACATCAACAATATAAGCTCATAAATATGGGCACACTGAAAATTTACAAATCCTATGCACTCACTATGCATGAAAAAGTAAAGTTCAACTTTATATCCAATCATAAATCCAAAGGAAAATCAAAGGAAAAGAACTAGATCCAAGAAATGGAGGTAATCCTAATCCTCCATATGAATCTACCTGCTTGAAGGAAAAGAAGGGAAAGAAGGGGAAATCAAAATTTAGTCATTTCAAATGTGGTTACCATCTAGAATAATCATGCATGAAGAAGAAACTGAATATCATGGCATAGACTCTTAAGAAAAACAACCTTTGTTAATGCATTCTAGATAGTGAAAAGAATAAGAAGGGATAAAAAGAACTTGAAGCAAGAGGGAATGCAAATGCATTAATTATTATTCATTCCTCACCTAATGAATAGATCATAGATTCTAGAGATTCACATCACATGCAAGCCACAAAATATTTTTTTCATATTTAAAACGATATGTTGATCCTCCTATTCTCATGGGAGATGATTCACCAATAAAAGAAATTGGACAAGGTGACGTAGATATTGGATATGGAAGTTTCAATAATACCCTACATATTATAAGCTTTTTGTAAATCTTATCTCTCTGTACAGAATGATACATATATTGACACTAGAATGAGATTTTAATTGACCCTAGATTCGATGAGCATATATGACATGAAATATTACCCCAAAATTTTAGATGGTAAGAGAAATCATTAATCTCATATATAGACATTTTTTGAATTTTTTCCTCAATCAAATGCCACTTTAGTATTAATGTAGGAAAATTATGAAAATAGGATTTGGAATGAAAGGTTTGGATGCTTTAATTTTAGATACATTCAACAGCTTAGCAAATTGATGATGGCGAAAGGCTTTCCTACCATATAATTTTCTAATGGAGTTTATGAATGAGGTTCTCTTAGAAAGCATCCACAAGAAACTTTTGGTAAGGGGCATGTATGGATGGCCTCCTCTCCCTTAGAGCTTGTTCATAGGGATCTTATGGGGCCATCTCTAGATACTTCCATGGTTAAATCCAGACATGTACTCACATTCATAGATCATTGCACGAGATACACATGGGTGTACTTTCTCAAACTCAAATCTGAAGTGTTTGAGCATCTTAATATTTTCAAAGTGCACGCAAAATTGTTGTCTGGAAATATGATCAAGATAATCCATATATATAATGGGGGGAGTATGTCAAAAAGGATGTCCAACATTTTTGTGATGAATCGGGAATATAGTTGAAACACTTGTTTCCTTACACTTTACAATAGAATCAATTATCTAAGAGGAATAAAATATACTTGAAAGATATGGTTAGTTTCATTTTACATGCAAGGTCCTTTCCTTCCAAATTGTGGGTTGAAGCAATCAGCTGCACTTTGTACATACAAAATAGATATTCTCACAAATTTGTTAAATGATAAACACCTTTTGAAGCATGGAGTGGTATGCAACTAGAAGTTACACATTTCTTCATTTTCGTATCTCATGCATGGGCCTGTATTCCTTCAAAAAGGAGGAATACATTGGAGCCTCAAAGAAACGATTGCATCATTTTTGGATATCTAGACGGTGTAAAGGGATAGGTGCTGCTACATATTTCAACAAAATATTGCTTCATTGAGTGGAGTATCTATTTTGATGAAAGTACCCTATATTCATCTAAGAAGCAACATGAATAAACTTTTTTTTCCTCCTATATTATATATAAGAGATGATGCATCTTATCTTTTGTATCATATTTCATATCTAAGTTCTAAAGTTGACTCATAAGATCATGAGCATGCTAGTTAATATTCTAACTCGCAACTACTTTCGACATGCCTCATGAGTGATCTCTTGGATTATCCTACCACAAGATCTCAACTTGAATAAGCACTACATGCACTCACAACAAAAGAACCAATTATTCCCATGAATTTCCACATGATTTTAGCATATGACCCTTAAACTTATGAATAATTTACAAGGAATCCTTTCTAAGAAGAAGTTATGGACAAGGAGTACAAATCACTCATTAAGAACCAAACTTGGGACGTGGTTCCACTTCCTTTATATCATAAGCTTTTCAAATGAAAGTGGGTATATAGGAAAAAAATTAGAGGACGTACTTGTGAGCATATATAAATAACGATTGGTAGCCTAAGTCTTTTATTGGGTTCTTGGCATTAATTATGATGAAACCTTAGTTTCAGTGACCAAAATGGACTCTATTTGATTAATTCTTTCCACTTCAATAGCAAGAAGGTTGGAGGTTCACCACATGGACGTGAAAACTTCATTTATTCATAGTGATCCCAAAGAGGAATTTTACATGGAGCAACCACAAGGATATGTAAACAATTCATCATTAGATTTTTTACTCCAGATTTCTTTTTATGGCCTCACGTGAACACATGGAGAATGGTATTCTAAATGGATTCCTATTTACTCCCTCAAAATTTCATTTTATGTAAATATGATACAAATGTTTATATGCTAAGAACATTTGACTATTTATTGTTGATAGTTACCTATTTGGATGATCTATTAATCACAGGTAGCTCAAACCCAACCATTTCTACAATCAAAACCACTTTTCATGATAAATTTTCCATGACATATATGGATTTGTTAAACTTCTTCCTTGGACTAGAAATAATCCATAATGAATTAGAGATCAAAATTTCTCAGTAAAAGTATTCAATATATCTCGTAGTTCACTTTCACATGACCAATCGAAAGCTTATAGCTACACCTTCCTTATAGGGAGTACACATTGAGGATGGAAGGGATACACTATTTGTTGATTTCACCATGTACAAATAGCTTGTCAATAGTATATCTATCTCACTCACTCTCATCTAGACCTCTCATATGTATTATTTGTAGCATACATATACATGTAGGAGCCACATGAGATGCATTGAAAACCTTCCAAGTGCATACTTATATACGTCTAGGGAACCATCAACTATGGGATTCATTATGTAGTAGGATGTACTTTATATCTCATTGGCCACACAGATTTATATTGGGATGGAAATAACATTGATCACAAGTCCATTTGAAGATATGTTCTAAATTTTAGGTTCTAGCGTCTTTTTTTCTCCAACAAAAATAAATTTACAATTTCTTTATCATTGGTACAAGTTGAATACAAAGCCGCAGTCAAAATTTCCATTCAGGGCATTTGATTATAGAAATTCTTCACTAAGATCGATACCTTATTTCATTTTCATACTATCATTCGGTGAGACAAACAAAGAACACTAAAGTTTTGGAGAGATCTAGTGTAGCAGCAATGAACAAAAAACTTTGAGATCTACATGCACTACATTTGAGAATTGGTACATGATGGTATCATCAACTTGCAATATTATCCCACTTATGAATAGACTACTTACATCATCATGAATAATTTTATTGAGCAAATGTTTCACTTTTTGTGAAGCCACCTTGGGGTGAAGGACATAACTATCTAGTAATTGCATTTGCTTTCCAGCATTGTATTTCCATGTGGGGTTTTGTTTCCATGTGTTTTTCCATATTTCCTCTTCTTGTAGTTGTTCTATCTTAATTAGATGTATTGTAAAGTGGGTACTTAACATGGGTTCTTGTTAGGACCCATTCATTTTTCTCTCTCTAGTAGTGCTTGAGGGGGGCGTTGGAGATAACATACACTTAATTGCACTTCAGTTAACTAGGACTATCTCCACTTGCATGAGATTGTTAACTAATGACTACATGGCTAAATCAATAATACAAGGTGTTGATTTTCCTTAGTGCATGTTCACATCTCTCTATACTCACTAGGAGACTCACTAACATATTAGTTCAGCCATGCAAAATATATTTCATCTATTTGTATGCTTCCACAATTTTTTTTGTGTATGAATAGAATCCATTAATTCTTTTCTCTATAAATTTCACTTCTTTTTTCCTTGCAAGTTTTTTTCATCATTTTCCAGCTAGATCCAACTTTTGTAGGTTTAGCTACAATTTCATATACCTTTAGCTAAATATAGTGTTTTACCTTTATCTTCATTTTGGTTTTTATTGTATTTAATTCTCTCTTAGGAGAATCGAGTGATTGATTCTTCAATATTTTAGCAAAGAACACTACTTATTCAAGTATTCAGTCACTTTCTTTCATTTCCTAAAGGATTTCCTTTGTTCTACAAACTTCTCCACCACAAATTAAAAGTTAATGGACTTCAGTTTCTACTAGTTTCTAAGGTTTCAAGATAATTAGTGTATCTAGGGTAGAGGGCCTTGAAAAAGTCTATGAGATAAATTTTCATTCTAATTCAAATGGAATCTATGTCATTTATGATGGATCTAATTTTAGAGGGTATGACCAAGGGGTCATTGTATTTAAACTTTTTTAATGCACTGCAAGTATTTGTAATTAAAATTATAGGATGAATCACCTATTAACATATAGAAGTAGAAATGAGGGCATATGAATTATTATCTTTTTTATCCCACATGGATAATATGTTATCAAATGTGGGATTAATAGGTGCATTTTTCATCCTCTGCTTCAAAGATACATTTCCTGAAGTTATTAAAAAACAAGATATTCCTAATAGTTCAAGACTACTTTTGGAATTTCTTTCCAATTAGTAAGTTGTTTACAATAGAGACAAGATAATGCATGATTTTATTCTTCATTGTGTCCTGGAAATGGACCACATTGGTTGGTTTGAAATCTGTCGGAAAAAATTTCCTTGATATGATACGGAAGCCTAAACTCGATAATTACAACCCTACATAGAAGGGCCATTACTATAAAGGTTCATCATTTTGAACAACCACACTTGCAGGGCTCCAAGTTGAAATCAGATCTCACATTCCTCAAATGATGCAGAGATTCTCTATTTAACCCACTGCCATGATGTAATTATTCATCTTGTTCTAACAATGAACCACACTAGTTGTTTCAAAACGTATTGACAAGATTTTCCTCGATGTGACACAGAAACCTAAACTTGATAATTACAACCCTGCACAGAAGGGCCACCATTATAAAGGTTGATCATTTTGAATGGACACACTTGCACATCTCCAAGTTGAAATCCAATCTGGAATTCCTTAAAAGATACATAGATTATCTATTTAACCCACTGACCTGATCTAATTCATTGTCTTGTCCTAATGATGAACCACACTCATAAGTTTGAAATGTGTGGGAAAATTTTTCCTTGATGTGATATAGAATCGTAAACTCGATAATCACAACCCTACACGAAAGGGCTATTGTTATAAATGTTCATCATTTTGAAAGAGCACACTTGCAAATCTCTAAGTTGAAATTAGATCTAGAATTCCTTAAAAGATGTAGATATTCTCTATTTAGCCTGCTCTCGTGATTTGATTCTTCATCTTGTCCTGGCGATGAACCACACTGGTTGGTTCGAATTGCATCGACAATATTTTCTTTCATGTGACACAGAATCCTAAACTCAATAATTACAACCCTGTATGGAAGGGCCATTGTTATAAAGGTTCATCATTTTGAAAAGGCACGCTTGCAGGTCTCCAAGTTGAAATTAGATTTTGCATTCCTTAAAAAAGGCAGAGATTTTTCTATTTAACCCACTTCCATGATCTGATTCTTCATCTTTGGTTGGTTCGGAATGCGTTGGAAAATTTTTCCTTGATGTGATTATTTTCGAAAAAAAATTCTTAGACTGCATCTTCAACAAATATTTTGGGTTGAGCCTAAAAAATGTATAACAAAAAATGAAAAATAAGCTTGTAAAACTAGTATAATTTCAATAATTAAATGGCCAATTTTATTTCCAATATTTTAGTTCATGAAAGTAACAAACATACTGAAGTAAAAATTGTAACAACAATTAGTTCCAAGTGGTGTTCCCTCCAAAAACATATGTTCCAAAGTCATGGGCCATTATGTAGATTATTCCACCGTTTTAACTTGAACCAAATCATATGAATAGGTATACATAATATGTAGGAGTAAGCCAATGAAACACATATTAATCATACTTCCAACATAGCTAGTCCTGCAGCCTCTCCTGACCATCACACAACCCATCTCATATTAGAATGTAGTTATGGATTAGATGGAGTAAATGGGATCAGGGAATAACACCTACAATATTAGTTGCAACATAAGTGCATTATGAGAAAAGGAATAAAAATCATCCATAGACAAATAAATCTAATAAAACTTCTTATTTCTCAATTGATCACAATTACAATTAATTCCAATGTATTATATAAGTGATTCCATTTTTTTCTAGATGCAATCAAAGTTGTATTCTTTCCTGTTTAGATGAATGTTTTCCTTCTCTGATACAACCAAGAGAATGATGGTTTTGTTAATTAGAGACTAGTTGCAAAATAATATATTTGCTTGAGAACAAGATTGATGATTTTTCTTTTGATGCGCTGAGTTTTGATAGGAGCATTAGAGAGATGACAAGAAGATTTAGAGTAATGGTTAGACTTTGGTGTTATGGAAACTATGGAATAACTGAGGTGAGGTGTAGGTCTATAAACTAACATGGTAGAGAATTGAAAATGGAGTCACAAAGGGAGGGAAAAAGCACATCTATTTTTCTTTGATGCCTTCTCAGGATAGGTGAGGTAACTCCTTAAACTTAATTTATTTCCCATTATTCAAGCACACATACATATATATACAATAATTTCATGACATTTGTTTTCAAATTCCAAGGTTCGATGTCTCTTCGTATTCTAATGTTTTGGATTTTTCATATTACATATTTACAAAATATTCATAATTCACCAACTCCCTAAGCATTAGGTATCTATCAATAAATAATGATGATTCATAATTGTAACTATTACATTCCACAATTTCATATTTAAAGTAATTTAATAACCATATCATGCCTTAATATTTGCAATATATCAATAATGTGGTTCTAATGGTTAAGAGCATGTGTTTCCCCTTAAGAGGTCACAGGTTCAACACCAAACAGGGGTAGAGTAAGTATGTCTTCATATACTTTAGCATTAAATTTTTTTATCAAAGGTGTGTCCATTGTCCCATAAAAAATTGATCTCCTATACTTTGATTTATGGCTTGACCATGACTTTAAAATTATATCATGTTAAAAATTATGTGAAATACATTTAAAATATAAATAGTAACTACAAATTATATATCCATATTACCATATAAATTAAAATAATGATGATGTTATTTAAACTTAAGTCAAGTTTGTTAGGTCAATAGTGATAGTTTTGTGCACCTAGTATTGGTGGTCCACGACATTGACCTTTTTGTATTACATGTAGGAAAAGGCCTGGGGATTGGAATTCTCACTTGGTTGTTTCCAAGGTGTTGGATGGATTAGTTTCATTAATAATATATATATATTGTTAGATGATTTTTCCTAGTTGGATTTTTCCAAGGGAAATCATGTGTACGTGGTTTATGTGTGTGTTGCCTTATAGTCTTTTATTTTCCTTTTGCATCATTTTAATTTATCAAAATGAAGGGTTGAAAAGGATGAATTGTTGCCTGGTGAGAGAGGTATTGAAGTGATTGGATGAGTTACAAAGGAACTGATAATAGTTCAACAAGAAGAGAGAAACTATTGTGAGTAGGTATGAAGTAAGATAATGGTGGTATAAGTGTCAAGATAGAAAATTCAAAACAAATAATAAAATAAAAAATATGTTTTGAATCCCAAGAATTTCCAAAATCAAGTTTAAAGAGAGAATTTTTTGGTGGTTTGGGAAGCTAGCATTGGTGATTAGTAAAATTAACACTATGGTATTACATATAGTTAAATCTTTAAAAGGCTTTAGTATTCTCCACTGCATTGTGCCAATGTTAAGTGTGAGTCTCACTTGTTTCGGGGCAGGGTGTTGGCTATCTTGCCTACAATTACGTCAAGGATAATAATAAATTTTGTTCTTAGATGGTTTTTACTCAATTGGAATTTCCTTAGTCAAGTTAAGTGCACATGGTTTTTGTGTGTCTCCGTATAGTAATTTTTTCTCTCACATAATTTTTAAATTATTAACAAATGATTCATATTTGTAACCATGGTATTTCATAACTTCATGTTTAAATTGAGTTAATAAGCATGTATAAACATAATACTTGTAAACATTGCGAAGCCATCATGTTAATAAACTATTTCCCATTTGACCATTCAAACCATAAATATAATTTCATTGCACTATGACCCATTTCATAATTACCTCTAATTGACGTATTATCATAAATCTCTCAAACCTATTTACTTTGAAATTAGGTTGTTAGGTAACATTGATCATGCACCCTCAACTTTTTAAGACAACATATGTCTAATTTAAACTAGGAATATTACACATTCTTCTCATTGTGTATCTTTTATATTAGAGACATCCTTATTCCTCCTAAATGTGATGGTAATCATCATAATTCTATATTTTCATAATTGTATCTACAAGGAACTAACTATATCTATAGGTAAAACAATGGTACTTTAATTGAATACTTGATAATTCTATAGACATACCTCTATCTACTGTGGCATCTAAGTAAGAAACCATAACTCTTTCAAATATTCTAAAACAATTAGAATTGATATGCACATGATGCTTCTATCTCATGTAATCCAAAAAATAACAACTATAAGAAATTTCCTCGTATAAATAGTAGATTATTTTTTTTTCCATAAAGGGTTACCAAGATGAATTAATACACCATCAATCGAGGTAACATACCATTTTATTATGCCAAGCATAATAATGAAGTGGATCGCACCACAAATCGATGTATATGGCATGGTAGGGATGCACATGTAGCTTACGAACACACTAGGTGAACCCAATGGAATTCAATATGGTTTCTAAGAGAAATGTAAATTCTCCTCCCATACAACCTAATCCTCTCACACTTTCATGAGTGAATATCATCAAATATGACCTATGTGATATATTTAAATATCTTGGAACCTATATACATCATGTTTATGAGAATTTAAATTCATGAGGAATTGGGATTCAAGGACACATCCCTTGATATTAACCCTTTTTGTACATGGCCCTCCTCTTCATAGATCTGGTAGTGTGCTTTAGAGTGTTCAACCTATAGGAAAACATGGAAAATGACTATTCTTTATAGATTGGCAAGCACATGACCAAATAATCCTCTTTTAGATAATAGCAAGATAATATGAATCAAATTTGATCAAATCCACATCATTAATTTCCCCCGATTTAGTTAGCTCTTTGAAGAGGGGATAATATTTCACAATGGATTCATAATCATTGTACTCCATTGCATCCATGTGTGATTGAAAATATTCAATAACTTTTGATGGAACAAATTTTCCTCTATGATGGCCACAATGAGCTACACCATTTTCCTCAAAAAATTACAATCTAGACACTAGTTTAATTTTAATCCTTATTATAAAAATTACTTATAGCGAAGTAGTTTAGGAGGATCATTGGACCTCCTTTGGTTTCTAGAAGCAATGAAGTTTGGAAGCAAGAGAAAAAATATGCATCTACTAATTAAATATTATTCTTGTTTCGCTCTTTAAGAGGCACTTCAATGAATCAATACAATCCCACACCTTGGGAGTATCCCCTACTTCTCTAACTATCGTTGAATAGCAATTTCAACTGCAAAAATTTCTTTCAAGGTTAAATGACAACAAAATATAAAGCAGTCATGTAGTAAAGTTTCCATGTGAAAACATTATATTCTTGGTAAATATTGATATTACATAGCATATACACACTTAATAGATTTCATGGATTGATCAATAAAGCATTCATAAGTAGTCTTACTTGAAAGTATCAATTTGGTATGTATAAAGGTGTCTATGTAAAAGGAAATGGAACATTTACTATATAAAATTTTCATAAATTTAAATAAAATGAAATGGAAGATTCAATATATAACAAGGTAGTAATTTCATCCAACATACTACTTATCATAAATATGAATGAATGAGAACAAATTGTTTCATATTAAAGAGAGTGTGGTACTTTTAATTGACATAGGGATACAGATATTGTGAGAGGAGTTATTATAGGGATTTAAGGGTGATAGAAGAATTGGTTGGGGTTTTATCTATAAGGAAAATCATTCCTACACATAAGAAACATCATGTAACAGCCCCAAAATAGCTATCTAATTAAATTTAACATTAAATTTAAACTATGAAACCTGGGCTTACCTATGGAAGGAGTAGGCTTACCGCAACAGGGTTTTGGGGATGACTCTCCTCCCAACTGTAGGCTCAATTGTGCAGGATTCTGCTACAACTGGCCACCCCCGAGCCCTCAATCAACGA
>APFE031476212.1:0-10836 GCA_000404065.3 Pinus taeda | reverse complement strand
TATTTTGGATCTAGATCCAGTTTTGGTAATGGCAAGCCTTGTGTATGCGTGACCATGTTGGATGGTGGTCAATGTCTTGTTTGATAGTATTTTCCTATTTTTTGGTAGGTTCATTAATTCAAAATGCTATTTGGAGTATCTCATTTTGAACAAAAATGAATAGCTAAGCTACATTATTAGCGTAACACAACATTTTTCAATAATTAATTATTTCGCTTATAATTTATAAAAAGTCATAGTAACAAATATCATTGCATAAAATGTTATTAGGTTGGTACTCTACAATATTGAGGCATGATAGATTACAAATAATTTCAAACCTTTTACTATATAGATAAAGTACAATGCTTAGTGATTTCTCACAACTTTTATCATTCATCAATGATTACCTGTAACAAACATTTTATGTCATGACTACATATATCCCTTACATGGCATAACTTGGAATCATTCTTTTGGAATTTTGTTATCTTGTCATCTTCAAAATTTAATGTGTTGCAGTGAAGCAAAATGATAAAATGTTCTTTTGTTTTGTCTAGAGTTGCATACATGGTTTATCTTTTGAATTTATTTGTTTAATCATTTCACCATCCAATTTGACACTGAGTTGAAGAGAACCTATTCTAAATTGTCACAACTACTTTTACCTACAACTTATGGTAATCATAAATATCTTTTTGCGTTGTATATACAAGTAGTTCTCAGCATCTTTAGATGAATCCTTTATTTTCTTCTTTTGGGTTCTTTTTTATTTTTGAGTTGTTTTCCTTAGCACCCTATACTCGTTATTGGAAAAAAGAACAAAATATTTTTCTCTCAAAATAGAAGAAATGTTTACATGTTGAGCCCTCTAGTTATGCCCAACAGGAAATTGAAAACAAGGAAAAAACTAATAAAAAAACCACTTTAGTATGTCTAACCTGATGGTACTTATTTTCATTTTTAGTTGTTTGAAATAACCCAAAGAGTAGGAATTTTGGTTAAAATATCCCTAAATTAGTTTCATGAAAATTTTGCAACGCATGAAATGGTTACATATTTAGCACTTTGGCTATCATGATACATATATGGTTACATATTTAGCACTTTGGCTATGCATGATACATGTATGGTTACATATTTAGCACTTTGGCTATGCATGATACATATTTTGGATTTCATTGTCTCTGAAATAGACCCAAGGAGTTGTGATTTTAGTAAAATATCATTGAATTAGTTTTCATGAACATAATATATTTTGGAACTTTGTAGATTGTCACACCTTTTTTTTGCGATTTACCTACAAACTTGGTATTGGAAGTGAAGTTCATTTGTAGTTCTAGGAATAGAGAAGCAAAACTTATATCTTACTTCTATGAATTTCTTTATTGCAATAGTTGTTTGACTTTATCATACCACTTATTTTGTTTAGAATAGGTTAAATTGTTTTGTGTCATTCGTTTCTAATGAATAATATTTGTGAAGACATTTTCTAGAAAGAGTAAGGGAATTAATTCACTAGAAATACTATAACTCTAAATGTAGAGAGTTCTAGAATTATTGACAATGTGAAATTCAAGATTCAACATTAAAATTTGTTGGAAAGCAATTGGAGGATCCATGATCCTTAATTCATTAAATATACGAAATAATTATATGCCTCATTCGCTACCTCTTCTTAGAGGTGGGATACAAAGCTTTATTGAGATTTTGAGTAGAAAACCCATTATTTTGAGCCTTGTGCCCTTGGAGGGTGCATGGTTCTCTTCCAAAAAATGAAGGATTCCCCATAAAGGCTTCATAGTGTGCTTGTGTGCTCTTCGCCTTAATGAGTTTACTTTGAAGCCAAATATTTGTCGAAGTTTGAAATATGAGGTGAGGGGTGAACATGATGAGTTTAGACATAC
The DNA here is from genome assembly GCA_000404065.3 of Pinus taeda. Classification (NCBI taxonomy): domain Eukaryota; kingdom Viridiplantae; phylum Streptophyta; class Pinopsida; order Pinales; family Pinaceae; genus Pinus; species Pinus taeda. The sequence continues at coordinate 8,950 of APFE031476212.1, read as the reverse complement.
AACCACGCACGACACATAAAAACTCCTCAAGAAAACTTAAATATACTTGAACAATGATGACTATACATGAAAAAATCACTTTATACACATTCCCCAAGTGCAACGAGTGTAGTGTGTGTGACTACGACCCAAGAGTGTCGTTTTAGGAGTACAAAGATGTTATAACCACGAAATGTACCAAAAGAAGTTCAACAAATCACTACGAAATATCATATGGACCATTTAATCAACCAAGCCTAAGTGTTATCTAAAAGGGAAATTTGGTTCAAAAGTTTTATCATTAATAACAACCATAAATTACAGTATATGTACGATTGAAACATACAATTAATAAATTGTATTAAAAAAAAAATTAGGTATGGCACATATTATTATTATATAAAGATTAATGTTAAGATCTCAAACTTCCAAATAATTTTTATACGTAGTATTCTTCGTAGATACCACCACTTTGAATTTCATTGTGCCAAAGAATAATTGTGTAGAGGAACTCCGAAAAATGAACTTCCCCATAAGGAAATTTCGCGCACCTAAACATCAACGCAATTAATAGTATCCCTCAATTAAATAATTGGAATTCCCCATATGGTTCACCCTGCAATACAAACCAAAGATAATTTTTCCAAAACCGTCAAAGATGGCTTAAGGTGAGTAGCATAGTAATTGGCATGCCACGAACAATACAAGCGACACTAAAAATCCCAAATCTATGTAAATTGAGTCTTTATTTAAAATTCCTAGTATAGTAACATCATGCCTGGTGGAACATACTGGACTTATTACACTCCAATTCGAGAGACAACTATTATTGAAGAGATTATATTGGACTTATAACACCCGTATTGCAAACCACCATTAAAGAGACTATATTTTGAATCAGGTGTGGTAGCTGCAAGAACCGCACTGGCAGTTGGGGCCGCACTTGCATTCATTCTCCATAGATACATTTCCACCATGCATGTTCACATAAAATCCAAATACGTTCAATTATCATATCATTTCGAAACCATGGAAATGAAACTTATAACTACTACATATAACTCAATACCCCATTTCATAAGCGGTCTCCACAATACCGTCCATCTGGAAGCCCTTTTTACTTTGAAACAAAACAACACAAAATCGAATGAGCTCAGATGTAGCTAAATTTGAAATCGTGACAAATGACACGAAATTTTAAAAGGAAAATGAAGAGAGATTGATAAGAAATTGAGACTAAAAGAAAACATATGTGTAGGGGTTCTTGTCAGCGTAGTCATAGTTTGCGCAATCGCTTGACATGTTTGTAACAAACAATTCCTTCACAAAAGCTAATCTATTCACTTGTAACTTCTCAAGAGCCCACTTACCTTCTCAAACTTTCCTCGCCCAACAATATATAGAGGTAATGCCACAACCCAACAGCCTGGGAAGCGGGTTGAGGGCTCATCCTTGAAAGTGATGAAGTCGGCGGGGAGTCATAGCCATCTGACCTAGTAAATCCGACAAGTGTAATGAAGTTCAACTTTGGTAAAGAGGAGGGGAAGGCATATTTTGAGCTCAATAAATTCGATGATCTACATGCCATTTTTAACACCATAGGGAAATGAGAGTATCGTTGTCTTTGTTCTTTTTTTTTTCCTTTAAAAATGGCTTTCATTAGATGTTCAAAATAAAATAGCGTACAAAAATGCTCTCAACATTGCCCACTCCCTCATTCCAACCAAACTTTCTGAGATTAGTGTCTAGAGAATACCAACGTACACAATTTACATACATTATTTTCATATGGCTATATGGCCTTAGCATGTTGTGACAGACACATGAAGAAACCAGAACTATTGACAAAATTTATAGGAGGGGGATGGGGATCATTACAGGGGGTGCTACAATGTATCCAACCCTGCTATAGTACTACCAATAAGGTGAGAAGAGCTCAATTTTACCCAACATAGGTTCCAGAGTAAAATAATTCTAAGACACCTCCCCAAGGATGCACATCAACATAACCCCCACCCCCAAATGTTGGCCGAGAGAATGAAATGTCATTCGGGCTAAGGGCGAGACCCGACCTCAAAGCATAAAATACCATATGCCAAATAAAACTCCATGCACTTGTAAAGATCTGTGGCGGTTCGCTGAAGCAAGAGAGGGTCCAGGAGCTAGCAGAGTGATGAAAAATCTTTGTTGCCAATAGAAGCGAGGGAGAAGAACTAGACTTTTGACTGTCTTTGTACCATGGTCCCAAGGGTAGACTAGGAGACTGATGTCGAAACACTTCAAGCTACTACAAGTGTCCTTTTCCTTCCTCACCCAAGGCCATAGCCCCTGTGAGGCACCATAAAGACAAACCTGATTGCTATCAAACTCCTTACCAGCCAAACTCATTGCCCAAACTGTCAAATTGAGCTAAATCATGTACAAAGGTTCACATTTATCCTCAAAGTGCTTGAGGAGGAGTGTCACGCCAGAGGAGTAAGTATCGAGTCTTGTCATCGCTGCAACATTAATATTCACATGGAGGGGAGGCAGGCCTGGATGGCCGATCACATGCCATTTGTACCAATGCATGTGCACCCCCATCGGGGGAAGTCGGTAGTGCTATGAAGGTAACTTATGAAGTTATTTTTGGAATCCATTGATATGCATTTTCACATGGAATACATGTGTCATTTTCCTTTTGGAAAACCAAAATTACATACTATTAAATTCATGTAAAGTTTATTTTATATTTTAAATGATACATATTTTTGTTTTTAATTAAGTTCAACAAATAGCATACCTTTCAACATGTTCATATTTCTAATTGGATTGTGGTACGCAAGCATCTATGGTGTCTTTTAGGTAGGTATATTCTTCGGCTATTGCAACTGTTGTGAGTTACCTAATTTATGATATCTTTTTTTATGGACACATGTAAATGATTGGTCGCTGCAAAGTCTAGTGGATTCATTTCAATGTAAAAATTATTTTCCAATTAATGTTACTAAACATTCTCTACAGGTATGTCATCTTGAGTTTAAATTATTTATAGAGAAGGTATACTACCATGGTTAAAAAAATTGTTGCAGTTGGAAAATTATATTGTGGGTAGTGTTTCAACTTTCTTATGTCATAAATTTTCTATTGACCTACCAATATATTGTTGTTTCTTATCCTATAAAGACATTCTACATGAATCCAAAGTCTTTCAAAATTATTAATTTAGAGTATTGAACTATTTAAGTATTGAGGGGTTTTTGCAGTGCATTATATTAGATATCGTCTTTTGGGATTCAAATACATTAAGTAAGTCATTCATCTATGACCATTTCCATGTGAGGTAGTTGTAACTAACTAAGTTCTCATGATTTTTGAATATTCCACTTAGTTCAATATGATTTCAATGATTGCATTTTCAAATTGGAAGTTGATAGTTTTTCACATTCTCCAACTCTCTAAACTCAACTTGTTGAGCTACTTGATATGTTGTTGAATGTTTTTTTTGTTGTGCTAATTTCAATTTCAGATTTACAAGCAAATGCTTTTCAATTGCTTCTTGTGCATGTTTCTCTTATGGTGTTCATGATTAGAAACATGTAAATTTTATCAAGTTTTAGGTGAAATACATGAGAAAAATAGCATTAAAAACAAGTGTTGAAAAAAATTAATGAAAAGTACAGCAAACCATCAACATGAACTCTTAACACAGTGTTTCGATGAAGGATTTCACCCGTCCTAGGCTACATCTCCTTGGTCTAGCGTCCATGGTCTGGGCCTCTGTATTAGCTCAATGTGGTAAAAAAAATGGTGTTTACAAAGCTATACTGCTCCTTAAACCTTATTCAATGTGTTCAGGATGCTCAAATTAGCTAGGAACACCTTTTTTTTAGCTCAATTTGTTCAAATTTTGCTCCAGTTGTGGTCAGAAAAGCTTACCCTAGGAAAAATCCTCTAAAACTGGAGGAACTCCAATTGACTCCACTAAAACTGGAGTTAACACCAATTCTGGAGGTCTGCCATAATTTCTGCCAAGTTAAACTAGAGTTAATTAATTTTAAAACGCACTTAATTAACCACTAAACGTGATTAACGCAAACCACATTTTTAATAACCGTTAACTTCGGTGGTGTTGGTGGAGGCGGGCACATGCAATGGAATAATGCTAATGGTCATGGTTTATGTGGCACAATTTATGGTGACTGTTGAATACATATGACCGTAACCACTAATGGAGCGTTCACATGGGAGGGTTGGCCTGCGGGTTGGCCCATCTAACCCCCAACTTGCATTACATTAAACTTGAAATAGGTGCGGTAAACATAACGGTTAACTTTTAATGTGGTGGTGTAATGGAAATGTGTTGTGGTTGTTTAGTACAGGTCCCATGTTCGACCACCCAGCCTGCCACAAAATTTGTTCCACTGCGCACTGAGCTGACCTTTTGGGAGGGAGACGTGGCAACCTCTAGGCTTGCCACTTGTCCCCTCCTCATTCGTCCCCCATTAACCAAACAAATCATGCCACTTCACCATATTTGATAACTAACAAAAATATGACACTTGTTGAGGCCTAATTGGATTGTTGACCAATGTTGACCTTGCACAGTCACTTGCCACATCAACAGTACAAACTATTGACTATGCAATTTTTTTTTAAATTTCTTCTATTTGGAAAAGTGGACGGAATGTGACATCTTCCTCATACGAACTCGATTTTCAGTGAAACGAGTTGCGTTCGGATCCTTTTTCCGAGACGGGTGCGGTCATTGAGGTTTTGAGCTATATATTGAGCACCTGATTAACATTCAAGGGTGGTAGCCAAGGATGCGTGGAGCGAAAAAGAGGAGGAAAAATAGCTTAGCACCACCACTAGCAATTGCTCACAAATGAGCTTAAACCCAAACGGTGTACAATTTTGGAGTAGGATCAATGGCATCAAGAGGTAGCATAGCAACAAGGGTGGTGGGCCTTACATTGTTGGGAATCACTGGACATGACTGTTTTATTTTGAGGTCTTACACTATATGCCCATGTTTCATTTTAATATTAAATGCTTCAGATCACCATAGTTGCTTCTCCCAACCTTTAGAGGTCAATATCTCTCCCATCATGCTTATTTTCTTCTTTTCTTCAGATCAATGTGTTGGTTTCCTCCACTGAATTATACCTTTAGGTTACAATGCACATATGGCAGAGGCTTTTGCTTTTCTTTAGCATGGAATCCAAGAGTTCGATATGAGGTTAGATGATATGAACATTGTAGTGAATATAAGGTTTGGTAACTTGGGATGGAGGAAAGCAAGGCCAAATCATGATGAGAATATTGGTATCAGTGATATGGTAGACAAGTTGCTTGTAATGGGGTCGAGAATTATAACAAATTTAATCCCCTTCAAATGGCAGTAACCAAATGGAAGAGAGAAAATTAGAACATGAACATGGATCATCTTGTTCCACTGACATTTGAAATTTCATCTAATGGGTATTTGCAAACCTATCACCATAAAACTAGACCTATTACTGGCTCGCTCATATGGACATCACAACACATGTAGAATAGAAGATTCTTCATTTGCTTAACTTAGAAGTGGTGAGTGTAGAAAATGGATTTTGTTGATGTCAAAGGTTGTCCAAATGAAAGAGTAAATTATATAGTCAAATAAGATATTATGATACTTTTCCAACGTTATATGGAACTCCCTGTAATTCTATAGGAATGAGGAGATATCAAATATTTTTTTAATATGACCCAATTGATTAGGTACTCTACCTTTGAAGGTTAATTTTCTCCAAATACCCAGCTCAAATGGGAGTATAAGATATATGGTTAGAAAGTTGTTTCCAAGACCGTTCCAATCATATATGGCATTCTTTATAAATTCTCAAAGTTGAGGATAAATGAATTTTTTAATACTCACTATATGTTATGCCAATTGAGCAAGTCATCCCAACTAGTGGACAACTCAACCCTAACCCAAAATCCAAACACAAATAAATAGGTGTGAAAATGAACTTCTCTAACCACTCGACTCAATAATTTGGTTCTAGTTTTAGTAGATCCAGGGAGAAGGTCTGAGGTTCATACCTCATGAATTAAGAAGAACTGAAGTGCATCTGTGTTGAAGTATTTCTCTATGGAAGGTTTTTGTCACATATTTGAAGGATTTTTGTCTTTTTTCTTGGGGAAGATCTTTTGTATGTTTTATTTATCTTTTTCAAGGATGAATACTTTCTTTTCAAAATTCGAGTTTAAGGGGATGAGTTATGTGGTTTGAAGGTCGAGTTTCAGAGGACATGCTTTGATGTTTGAAGGCCATGTTTTAGGGATGAGTTATGTCTTTGAATATCTAGCTCAGGCCTGATTTGAAGTCCATGTTCTGGTGTAGTGATGGTTGAGTTCATTTTGGAGCCAACAATTACTATAAGTTGGTGCTTACAAAGGGTTGATGTCTTCACAAGAGAATGCAATAAATTAAATATTGTTTCCCCTCTTAACCCCTTGAAGATTAAGGCAAAGAAGTAGTATAGATTCTTATAAATGTTATAATTGACAACAATGCTATCATCTTCTCACTTCTTTCTAACAAATATCAATCTTTTACAATCTCAAGAAAATGTTTCCTTGTATTGAACTTTGGCCTCAACTTTGTTAAAGGTATCTAACCTCTCAACCTCAAGAGTAACTTTCTTCCTACTTGTAGTTTTGACCATGATATGGATTTTATCTCTTAGACACAAAACCAAGTGAAGAGTTGATTCATTTTAGATGTTATAATAACCTAAGCAACAACCATTTTCTACTTGCTTGCTAGGAAGATTAAACATCACCAAGAAAGATGTATACCGTTGTGTCAAATATTTTCCCTCATATTATCAATGGTGTACGAGCTCTCCAACTCAAAATAATGGTTTTGCTACTCCAAATCTCAATAAATCTTTGTATCCCACTTGTAAGATGAGGTAGAAAATAAGGCATAAAATTATTTTGTTTATTTGATCAATTAAATCCCATCCACATTGCAATTGCTTTTTAACAAATTTTACTGTTGAATCTTGACTTTCACATAGTCAATAATGTTATAACTTTCTACATTTAGAGTTATAGTATTTCGAGTGAATTAATTAATTCCCTAACTATTTCTAGAAAATGTCTTCACAAATATCTACTTGTTACCAACTAAAGATACAAAACAAACCTAACCTAAAAAAAAAATTTGTATGATATAGTCTATATATATATATATATATATAGATATATAGATAGATAGATAGATAGATAGATAGATATGTTGGTATGATGTAGTCGAACAATATGGCAATGAAACAATTCAGAAAACTAAGAGATACCATTTCCTTCTTTATCCGTAGAACTATAAATAAACTGCATTTTGAATACTAGGTTTAAAGGTTGAACATCAACGCCTACAATGACCATTGAGTACCACACTAGTTTGCATGAATATTAAATAGGAACATGCAATCAAGTTAATTCAATCTGATTTTAATTTAAGCATGCGTAATGTTCATGGTGAAATGCATACTTTGATAAAATTATTAAGAACATACCTAAGATCAAATTAAAATGTGGGTATGAAAAAAAACATAAGTTTCAAGAAGCCATATCAAAATGGGATGTTGACAATAGTAGCCAGGAAAAAGACGGAAAGCTCGCCTGCTAAAAAATGTTCAAGTCTTCTACAGTGCTACATTTTGTTAGGAAATTAAGCACAAAAAAATGTTTTTCACTGGGCTAACTATAACAATGGAAGAGTAGAAGAAATGTAAATGCTAAATAATAATTCATAGAAATATATATGTGACTTGCTATTGACATAAATTGGTTTAAAAGATTCCCATCTAGCAAGCCCCTCATACATTGTTAGATCTCAAACCAACTACATTAGGGTTGAGTTGACACAAATTGGTTTAAAAAATTCACTTCCACCCAAGCCCCTCATATGTGGTTAGATCTCAAATCCAACTACATTAGGATTGATAAACAATATTCAGTTAAATTTCTAAAATCCCTTAATAAGTTTATTTCCTATAAAAGTAAAATGGAAAAAAATCTTACTCCAGTAATAAATAGAAAATTTTTATGGAAGACAAATTAATTATGAGTTTTAATACAAATTTAATTATGAGTTTTGAGATGTTCATGATTTTTTTTTGGCTTGGCTATGTGAAATATATCATGAGCTGAGTGTTTTGATGTTCATTTGAGTTTTCTAGCCATTTCATTTATATGGCTACACTAATTCCTGTATTCTTATATATCAAGGAGGACGCCCCTCATTGTAAATATTCGTACACACACAATTTTCTACTTTCCCTTTTTAAAACTTATTAAAAAGAGTTTTGCAAATTTGTTAAGACACTTACCCTAAATACATATTACTTTGCAATTTTAAATAAAAAATAATATTAATATTCAATAAATTTCATATAACAACTATTAAATAAAATAAAAAATAAATAACATAATATATCCATCAAACTCTTGGATCTCAAAGCTTTTCAACACCCTACTACAAACATCTACAAAAGTAAATAAAATTTTAAAATAAAAATTAAATGAACACTAAATTATAAAATGCAAATAAATAAATAAATAAAAATTAAATGAACACTAAATTATAAATAAAAGAAAAACATAAATGGAAGCCCTATGGGCAAGATGTGCGTTTGATATTTCCCTTCAAAAAAAACATGGTAACAAAAGCATGAGCCCATTGGAAAGAAAAAGCATGAACCAATCAACAAAAGCATCAGTGACGGAAAAAGCATAAACTGGCATCAAAAAACATTTACGTGACATCTTTTTCAAAAATAGAAAGCACAAGAATAGAAATTTAAAAAAATAAAAAGCATCAACCCATCCTTTTCCAAAAAAGAGAAAAGTGCGAGAATTGAAATTTAAAAAAACCAAAACATAATGAACTTATCAATTCCAGAGCAAGTAGAGGCGAGAATGAGTTCGGAATATAAAT
>APFE031476192.1:0-21564 GCA_000404065.3 Pinus taeda | reverse complement strand
AGTAATCTATATTCTTCTACTATAGGTATATTTCAAATCTTTTGATAATATGCTGAATTAAATAAAGTCTTTTGGTAGAAATCACATGAGAGAATTTTTGCATGACAAGTTTCGAAACAACAAGAGTTTAATTCATTATGGATCATAGAAGCTTGAATACAGAAGTATGCTTGATGTATAAATAAAAGCTAAGGATCATTGAATAGGTATGTATCATAACAAAATTTATATGAGATAAAAAAAATATGCATAACAATATTTGTATCACCCATTCTTTTACTAAAATGAATAAATACACTACAACACTATGTGCCTATTGTAGCTATTTTTCTATTCTAAATGAATATAACATATGATTTTACTCTAGACTAACCCAAATCACCCTTCCCTCCTCTTATGAATCCATATTCTCTTCATGGAAGCGAGACATTTTTTTTCTAACATGTTATACATATACTACTATAATCCAACAAGTGCCAATTCATATCTATATCCAAAGGTATTTTGCTAAGAGGATTCACTCTATCAACGTCATGACTCCCCATTGAATTGTAGCTAACACGTGAAGAAGTGCTTGTGGCATAATGGAAAATGCATTTATCACATATTAACGAAGGGTGCATAATTAGAGTTCCTTGCGATATTCATTTAAATTTTATGACATTCACAATTCTATATAGGACTTTTTCATTTCATATTACAAGTTGTCAAAAGAACCCCTTTGTATGCCTAGAGCTTGAAAAAAAAACTATAGAGAATATCAATACCCACTTCGTTCTATGCAGTACCCTTAGGGATCTCACTCTTTCTAGACACCATGTTGATGCACTATATTGATGAGTTCCTTTCTTTGTAGATTTTTCCATGCTTAGAGAAACCATGAGTTACATATAGAAGGAGGGTTGATTAGATTATAAGCCCATGCTTTCCAAAAACCATGCAAGTTGAACTACCTAATACTAACATAAGGTATTCATCCTAAATATCTATAGCTTCATCCTTCTTATAGGGTTCTTCAAGAACTTGGACCAACGTTTCTTTCTTGGACTGTTTTTTGTCTTGTATTATTTTGTGTAATTATCAAAATCACTACTACTTAGTACTATATCAATTGTTGCACTTTAAGCATCATTTATAAGTGGCTTAATGGTTATTCTTCCTCTTGTTTGCTAAACGTTTCAATTGGGAGCTGTCTTTTATGGAGAATTTCATTAGACATTTAATAATGGTTATTCATTTTCTCCTTTTGTGTGTATCAATCAACTTCACTTTACTGAAAAGTGATGAGATTGCCTCCTTCAATAAAGGACCTTTATTTTTTATTTCATTAATAATATTGTAAATACATGTTCGCACAGACTTCAAAATACAATTAATATTCTGGTTAAAACTTGTACAAATCAACAATATCCTATAACATAGGTGAAATCCCTCTAAATCTATATGATTTTTTCTACCATTCCTTCAACAACATCCATAATAAAAATTTTATACTCCCTCTTACATCAATTAATCCCTTCCCACCTACCATAATGCATCATGCATTGAAATTTTGTAAGGAAAATTGCATCTACTTTGGTTTTATATTGATCCTACAATGAAATATTGTAGAAAAGAGAAAAATTATTGAATCAATTGTAATATTTGTGTAAATTCTATAGTTGTGAAACTCATTTTTGAGCCAACAAACAAATACAACCATTCTTAACACCAAATTTTGAGCCAGCAAACAAATACATACATTCTTAACTTATTTGAATTAACTATGAAACATAGTCTTTTTCTAATTAATTCTATAGTTACAGAAATATGCCCAAAAGAATGCCAAGTGAGTAAAATAATGAGGGCAGCTTGACTGGAAGCATTCAAATACATGAATCACATAAGGTTAAAACCTAAAGGTCATTTAAAGGCCAAAAATATTGAGACCAGGAAAGGTCTCGCCCTAGGTAAATTTTTTGCAATTTAAGAATAAGGTAAATTTTTTGCAATTTACAAATAGATAACTAACTTTCTTGCTTTATCTATATTTATTTCATTTGTTAGATCATGAAATTCAATAGCTCAAAATTTTGTTAGTAACACCATTTTAATTCATTTTTTCATGTAAATTTACTAACACTTTTTTAGTTATTTTTTCCTCCATACTCACAACTTTTTCATTCATTTTTTCCTCCATTTGTGATTTCAGGGGTTGCACCAGGTTGTAGATATAGCAAACTTATGAAATTAGTGTATACTTAAAATCAAGCAACTTTAGTCGGCTAAGTGAATAATATTTCAAATACTTTTATCACCAAAGAATTTGCAAACGTCAGCCCTAGCTTCTCTTCTGTGTCACCTCCTCCTTTTCCTCATTTCCGTGTTTAGTTAAAATATTGATATATTTTAAACATTGTGATAATTAGATTGCATTGAATTTCGTTCCTGCATTTCATATATTGCATGTATGGGTTGTTAACAAGTTAGCTTAAGGCTTGTTTTAGAACTTAGTAGAATGCGCATATGTAATTCCTATTACGCGCTCATATGAGTTTGATGTGCAATAAAATAAGTTATTTTAATTTTAATTTTAAATAAAATGTTTCAATATTTATATATAAATATTGACTTTTATATACAAAAATTTAGGATAATATTAATAAATTTTCTAATATTTCTGATATTTTTTGAAAATGTTTCTTATTCAATAAAATATAACTGCATTTTATTTTTAAAAAAAATTAATCATAAAGTAGTTTTATTTAATGTATTTATATTTTTCCTGAGAATTATTAGTTTTAATAGAATTTTTATATAAAAAAAAGGATAAAATGTGTCAAAACACTCAAGTAGTTGGTTAATTAAAGTTCATGAAATTCCATACTTTTTTGGGAAATTCAATAAAAATTATAAATTTAAACAGTTAAAATAGAAATTTAATATAAAAAAAACGATAACACTGGTTTCAAAAACTCCCAGTTAGTTGTAATTAAAGTCATGAAATTCCATACTTTTTTTGGGAATTCCACTTCAAAATATAAAATTTAAACACTTAAAAATATATTTATTATTTATTGCATTAAATTTTATAAAATAATTTTTATATATATTTAAAAATATATTTCAAATAAATAATATTAATTTTACAAAACTTAATACAACTAATTTTAATAAATAAAAAAAACATAAATATTTAACTTGATCATTCATAAAATAAAACCCAATAGTAAATTATGGATTTTTTTAATATTAAATTTTTTTAATCTTATATATAAATAATTTTTAAAATATTTAAACTAAGATATTAATTAAATTATTGGATGAAAACATATCTAAATTTAAGTTTACTTGTGATGACTCCTATTTAATTTTGCAGTTACTTTGGAAATTTCATGATTGAGACATGTCATGACCATGCCAACATCAAGTATTTACAATTAATGATTTTTAGTAAATGTTGCATAGGCTTTGGAAATTTTATGAGTGAGATTGAGTGGCTACAATTAATGATATTTTACTAAATGTTGTGTAGGTTTTTCCAATCTTATGAGTGAGACTTGTCATTACCATGAGAATATTAACTGATTATAATTAATGATATTATAATAAAGGTTAAAGGTTGTGTTGTAAATAGTAAGTAATAGGTAATGTTTTAGTCTTTTTGTCCTAAGTTTTGGAAGGTTTTCTAGTGTACTTTATAGTTTAAATTTTTTATAACATGGTACAAACTTCTTGGAGGAATCACAAATTCTAATTGTAAATTGTAATGACCCTTAGGAGATATAAATATTTTATTTACTTTCTACTGCAAAGACTGGGTAGACTCTGAGTGGAAGGCCTCATGATGAATTTATATGTTTAAGGTTCATTTAAAATTTATTAAGTGAGTTGGTTATGACAACCAAGGAAATTGCAGAAGAACCACTAAGTGAATGTTCATTTACGAGACAATTAGAAGATAGTTGCTCATGTAACACTCTCCTACCACATTCACCCATGTAACCATGCCCACCAAGGGTAAACATCACATGAGAGGCTACTACGATCCGATTCAACCTCCTATGTGACCTTAAGGAAGTGGAATCGACATAGACATCACACACAATCATTCAACATCATCAAAAGAACCCTTGGGAGACAAGTGAGCTAGTCAGACACTCTGTCCCTAGGTCCCACTGTTGTTCTAGATCTCTCAGGAAATAGTCACTCTCATGCTATAGGCAAGGGAGAGGCTAGAAACCCAAAGTTGTTCTCATAGACTTACTGTTAGATATGAGAGAACAAAATTACCAGTTCTGTTCTAGCGACCCTGAGATTTAAGCCACCTTTTCGGGCCGAGAGCCGAGGCCACTACTGAGAATGGAGTGGTAGCTTAAAATCATTAAAAATATAGGGAACAAATGATGCAAAACAAATGAGTCGAGCATGACATTTATCACACCCCTACTAGCCATGTGAGACATTTTGATGTACAACTACTCTAGAAATTGATATCACACTAGGGAGAATTGGACATAATTTCCATTCTCAATGGTTGGGAGGAGTGGTATTCTCCTTTGTGAATTTCATTGAGAGCCCCAACTAAAACACATAAAAATTTCAACCTCTTGTTTTAAGAGTATTAGTTGTAGAAGTATTATTCTACTCTGAAATGTTGCTATGGACGATAAAATTCACTCTTTATAGAGGATTGTAAGGAAATAGTTTAACAATTGCATAAAAGAACTTATATGTGACCAAATTTCTATGAGAAATAAATTGGGATATGAAGGAATGTGTGAACAAAATTGTTACGATTCATTATTAAAGGTTGATGTGAAATGTTAGTGAGAGCAATACAAACAACAAATATTTAGAACGGGTTAATAATATGTAATAGATGGAAGTCAAAATATGAAACATACTATATCTGTATATTTGTAGTTTGTAGTTGGGTGATAACTAGGTCCACATGTTGAAATAAGCCTCACTTATCCATTGGAAAAGACAAATAATATTAATAGAAGGAATTTTTTATTTAGTTGATAAGGAAATGAGAAAACATTGATGGATAAGTCATAGTGGACTAGATTGGTCCTTGGCCAACTGAATGGGATAAGTAGCGAGGGGTATTTATGGGTCTTGTAGTTAAAACCTACACGAATAAGACAGACCTTAGAAGGCCCATCCTAAAACATTTATAAGTATCGCATTGCAGAATAATTTTCAGAAGGGCAGACCTTAGGTTTGCATTTAAGTATATAAGAAAAATTATATTTGAACTTGATTTATCAACAATACATTGTCCATGAATGTAAGTATACAACCTAATATTGTAAAATTAAATATATCCATGTTACCACACCATCTACCTAGGAATACCGAAAAACAACAAGAATTACATAAGGTTATTTTTTTAAATGAAAATACATTCCCAAATTTTGTGTATCCCACCAAGTAAAAATACAACTAGTTACAGTGAAATCCAACAATGTTGTATGAATGAAATAATTACATATAACCAAGTATAACAATCGATAATTTTCTAACAACAATGCTATGTTATTATACCATGAATGGTTACAATGAAGTCAATGAACCAAAACCAAGAAATTAATTTCTTATAAGAATCCTCATGCAAATTTTCCATTTTTGCACTTAATGAAATCACTTCTTAAAATTAAAACAAAATTTATTGAAGAATAAAAACAAGGTTTGTAACCTCTATAGATACATTGTCATGTACATTTATTCCTCACAAAATCATAATGGGAAGTTCGAGGTGGATGACCACAGTGGGATCACCCATTAAGGAAGAAAAAATTTACAATTACCTATGAAACTTTCAAAACTGAAGGGTAACTTAAATACCAACACATATTGAGACAAGGAATGGTCTCTCTCTCGCTAAATTTGTGTAATTTGGCAGAAGAGATGCCCAAATATTTTATATTTGGCATGTGAGACAAGAAATTTTCTCACTAAGTTCATCAAAATGATCCTCTAGCACAACCTTGTGAGTGGTAAGCCTTTCATAACTCACTTTCTTTATTTCTCTCTATTTATTTCATTTCCTAGGTGCTAAAATTCAATAGCTTAGCCTTTCCGTGATGGCAACTTTTTCATTCACTTTTTCATGTAAATCTCCTCGCACCTTTTTTGTTCATTTTTTGTATCTATGCATGTCTTTTCGTGTGCTATACTGTAAATGGCGAAATAAACATTTCTTCTGAGGATGCACATAATTATAATTTAGCACTAAGAACCATGGTGGTGATTCATTTTTAAGATCCTCATTACGGAGAGTGTTAGCTCAAGACTAGTTTTTTTCAGAGGGTTTATCTTGATTATGTTTTTTTGTTTTGAAGGATTAACTACTTATTCCTCTCATGTGCTCAAATTGACATTCGGAGACAAAATTAGATCCTTATCATGTCCATTGAGTTTTTTCAACTTATTTTTCTCAATTAGTTGGAGTGAAAAAAATATACAAACATTTTTACCAATGAAAATTAGATATTTGCAGTAATTTATATTCTTCTACTATAGGTATATCTCAAATCTTTTGATAATATGATGAATTAAACAATGTCTTTCAGGAGAAATCACATGAGAGAATTTGTGCACGATGCGTTTTGAAACAACAAATGTTTAATTCATTATGGATCATAGAAGCTTGAATACAGAAATATGCTTGATGTATAAATAAAAGCTAAGGATCATTGAATAGTTATATATCATAACAACATTTATATGAGATAAAAAATATGCATAACAATATTTGTATCACCCTTTCTTTTACTAAAATGAATAAAGACTCTACAACACTAGGTGCCTATTGTAGCTACTTTTCTATTCTAAATGAATATAACATATGGTTTTACTACACACTAACTCCTCTTAGGAATCCATATTCTCTTCATGGAAGAGACACATTTGTTTTCTAACATGTTATACATATACTACTAGAATCCAACAAGTGCTAACTCGTATCCATATCCAAAGGTATTTTTCTAAGAGGATTCACTCTATCAACATCATGACTCCCCATTGAAACTGAAGCTAACACCAATCATGAAGAAGTGCTTGTGGAATAATGGAAAATGATGCAGGAGCATCCAGCTCGCCATAACCGGGCAAATTCTCAACCAGGTTTGAAGGTGATTGATCAACTGGATTATTTTATCTTTTTGTATTCATGAGATAGTTTTTTTTTAACTCGTTTTTTTTTTACAGAGTTGGTGAATTCAGTCGCAATTAGTTAAATGGCTAGAATTACTGTAGTTCGAACAATAGCTAGGGAATAGTTCATTAAATTAGGAGAGAAATGACAAACTGCTCATACAAATCTTGTAATGTCAAAAAAATATGGTTATCAACGATAACAAGATATTTTTGTAACTAAATCCTATGGCAGTTTGATTAACTGCAAAATCAACTGAAATGGAAGGGCATAAAAGCCAAAATGTAACACAGGGAAAGGGTTCAACAATTTTAGAAGGAGAGAAATAAAATGAACAACATACAAATATATATCGTTCATACTATTTTCCATCCTCAAACATTTTCATTGTTCATTCTAATATTAATTTTTATTACAGTTTGATAAAGTAAAAAATCAAGAATGCTTGTGTAACAGACTGTTCTACATCTTGAATATGAGCACACAATTTATCTCCAACATTGGATGAATTTCCGCACACAGTCAAGCAAAGAACTGAGAGGCATAAACAACTGAAGTACAGGACAAAATAGTTGCACACAGAAAACGACCACGGCCAAATAATTGCACACAAAAGGTGACCACAGAACAGAGGTAATTCTATTACGCACTTTTTTTGAATTCCACTGAAAAATCAAAATTGATTGCCAAGCATTTCTATTAATCATTATCAAATACAACATATATGTATACGAAGGGTTCCATTCCCGTAAGAAAAACAATATTAAGTGTGTAACCAAAGTAGCTTTACAACCAAAACCCTGGACGAGGGTTCAACCACAACCAACGACAACCTTTTCCATTTAACAACCATTGTGCAAATTGAAAGTGGAAGAAGCAGCAAAGACAAGCTACAGACAATGACAAACTACGGACAACCTACAGTAACCATGGCCATTAACCATTCGGAATAATAGACCGAAAAGCTTGAGGAGTCAGGCCTACCGAGAACCGATTCATTGTGACAAAAGGGACTGGAGAACCCGCGTGCTCAGGCCGCAACCAACGACCTGTAACCAACAAATATGAAGTTAAGCTATAGGTGTGTTAAGGGAGAAACCATTCAATTAAGCAAGCCATTGCAAGCTAAGAAAATCATCATAATTAGCTGAGCAAGCCAAGTGGGTAAGTAACAGTAACAGAAGTCGGACAGATCGAAGCAGGGACGGAAGACAATACCTGTTCGAGCCAACGAGAAATCGCCAAAGTAACCCTGTGCTCAGAACAAATACCAACGTTCACGAAATGAAAACCCAGAGTAACGGAAAGCGTGAGTTTTGAAACCAAATTTGAGCCGAGGAACAACAAGAGTTCGAAGAGTAAGTCCTAAGAGCAACACATACACAGGTCCACAATAAAACGAGAAATAAAATGAAAGGCAACCCTGACCGAACCATATACGCACGTCTACATACAAAAAACAAGAATACGAAGGGCACATCCGACGGGAAACCATTTACAAAGCGCATGCAGTCATAAAACCAACAGCCAGGAGCTTACCAAATTCGAATCAACACCACCGAGCTGAGCGACAACAGCTTTCAAGCAACACTTTCCATATAAGTTCACAGCCAAGTCGAGCAGAGGAGGGTTTGTGAACAGTTATCAACTGAAGACAACCAGTATTCACCATTGCAAATGAAACAGTATTCCAGAGAGAAAACCCAGAAAACCCTCGCAGACATTCCTAGTGAATAGAACAATCCAAAATAACCAAAAGAGTCAGTTTTTTGACACAAAGAGTGAGTCAGAAACAGGATCGAGGCATTAGGACGAACCATAAATGCCCCATTAAACTCACAACTACCACCCACTGTGAAGAAATCTCCACAGACGATCTCCACGCGAGGACATAGCAGATATTTGTGGACACGTCATTACATACGAACGTGTGGAACTATGGGCCCTTTGGGCTGGGTTGCACCAGAGTGGTATCAGAGCATAGTTAAGTAGATTGAGAAAATGGACGTAGGGCGACGAGGACGAGGCCGAGGTGCTCGTAGAATGGTAGATGAAGTGTTAGGAGAGGAACTCAGAGTTCTTACTCCTCGTTTGGAAGAAGTAGAGGCAGGTACGCGAAGAGATCTAGAAATGGGCGATGTAAGTGAAGAGGAAGTAGAAGTGGCAGCAGATGGACTTGAAGGTGAATCCGCAGAGGTGAAATTGCTGAAGTCTATTTTACTATCAAACAGTAGACCTAAACTAGAACTCCCGATGTACGACGGCAATTTGTCTATCGATGTTGTGTTGGATTGGATTAGCGAGATGGACAAGTATTTTGAGTGCGAGCAAGTTAGCGAAGACCGTAGAGTCAAATTCGTAGCGACGAAGATGAAAGGACATGCAGCCCTGTGGTGGGATAATGTCCAAAATGAGAGGAAGAGGTTGAATAAAGCGGCGATTAAAACTTGGTCAAGAATGGTGGCCAAGTTGAAGGGCATATTTCTGCCAAGGGACTATCAAATTGCATTACATAGACAGGTACAGAATTTAAGGCAGAGACGATTAACTATAAAGGAGTACAGGAGGAGTTATACCGAGTGAATTTGCGAGCCGGATATACAGAAAATACTGCAGAAAGGACAGCCAGGTATGTTGATGGGCTGAGAATGGAAATTCTAGATGAAATAAATATTTTATCTCCAAATAATACCGAAGAGGCATACCAGAGCGCAGCAAAAGCGGAGGAGAAAATTACTAGAAGGTAGAATGCCCGGATAGGATGAGGATCCAGCAGAGGGAAAGGCCAGTCCTATGGCAGGGGTCGGACTGTTAAGAGCAGTGAGGAAGCCACCAGTTCGAAAACTTCAGGAACAACAGAAAAAGGAGACAGTATGAGAGGTGGCAGATTGTCCCAGCGCGGCAGAGGAAATGAAGAGGGGTTGGTTATCAATGTTATAGATGCCACAAGTGGGGGCATCGCTCATTTGAGTGTCAAGAAGCAGATTCAGCTGGACAACGGGGTGCATATATGGTGCAACCGGAGGAAACAACAGCACTCCCTCAAGAGGCAGAGAATGCCCTAGAGACGGGAGAAGCTTTGGTGCTGCGTAAGGTGCTGTTGAAACCAGTCGACGAGAGTACCGAACAGATGCAACGGAAAGCTCTGTTCAGGACGATTTGCAAATCACAGGGTAAGTGTTGCAGAATGATAATTGATAGTGGAAGTACTGACAATTTAGTATCCACAGAAATGGTGGAAAAGCTGGGGTTGAAACGCCTAAAGCATCCCAGCCAATATAAAGTTTCATGGTTACAAAAGGGCCACCAATTACTGGTGGACGAGCAAAGTGAGGTTGAGTTTCAGATAGGCAGATATAAGGATAAGATTATCTGCGACATCATGCCAATGGATGTATGTCACATATTGTTGGGAAGGCCTTGGCAATATGATAGGAAGGTAACACATGATGGAGTGATGAATTGTTATAAATTCGAGAAAGATGGGGTCAGGCATACTCTTGTGCCTATCAAGGAAGAGAAAGGAGCAGCTGAAACAAGTGAAACCAAAGCATTGTTAGTGAGTGGAAAGCAGTTTTTAAAATAGGTAGAGAGCAGCGAAATAGGTTATGCGGTAGTCAAGAAAACAAAGACAGTTCTATTACACACTGAGATATCAGATTTTCCCATAGAGATACAACGAATGTTGGAAGAGTTTACAGACATAGTGGTGGATGACTTGCGAGATAAGATGCCCCCCAGGTGGAGTATTAGTCACCACATTGATTTTATACCTGGAGCCAGCTTGCCAAATAAAGCAGCCTACTGAATGAGCCCCAAGGATAATGAGGAAATCAGGAAACAGGTGCAAGAACTGTTAGACAAAGGTTTAATAAAGGAAATATTGAGCCCATGTGCTATGCCAACAATCCTCGCTCCCAAGAAGGGAGGAGAATGGCGGATGTGCACCGACTCAAGAGCGATCAATAAAATCACCATCCGGTACAGATTTTTGTTACCGCGAATGGATGATATGATGGACTGTTTAAGTGGGGTGGCTTATTTCTCCAAAATAGATTTGAAAAGTAGGTATCATCAAATTCGGATATGGGAGGGGGACGAGTGGAAGACGGCCTTTAAAACAAATGAGGGGCTGTATGAGTGGCTGGTCATGCCATTTGGGTTGAGTAATGTGCCCAGCACATTCACGAGGCTAATGAATGAGATGTTGAAGGAATATATTGGGAAATTTGTGATAGTTTATTTAGATGACATCCTTATTTTCAGCAGGATGAAAGAAGACACTTTCGACATGTACGCAAAGTGTTGGAGAAACTACAGCAGAACAAACTACTGATAAACTTGAAGAAATGTACTTTTCTGCAGAGGGAATTAATTTATTTGGGATTTGTGATAGCAGAAAACGAACTGAAGATGGACCCGGAGAAGGTAGCGGCAATAGTAAATTGGCCATCTTCGAAAAATTTATTTGAGGTACGTAGTTTCCACGGATTGACAAGTTTCTATAGGAAGTTTATTAAGAACTTCAGCGGGATTTGTGCACCCATGCTGGAAACCATCAAAAAGGCCAGCCAGCCTTTTCGGTGGATGGAAGCAGCGGAGAAAAGTTTTCAGTTATTGAAGAGGAAGATTACTGAGAGGCTGATCCTAAGGCTACCAAATTTTTAGAAATTGTTTCAAGTACGTTGTGACGCTAGCGAGATAGGAATCGAGGCTGTATTCATTCAGGAGGATAGACCTGTGGCATTTTTTAGCGAAAAGCTGAGTGAGAGTAGACAGAAATACTCCTCATATGACAAAGAGTTTTATGCAGTTGTACAGGCCTTAAGACACTGGAGGCATTATTTACTGGGGAATGAATTTGTACTGTTTTCAGATAATTCTGCACTACAATATGTAATGCAGCAACACAAACTCAACCACAAACATGCCAAATGGGTGGAGTATTTACAAAGTTTTAATTTCGTGCTGAAGCACATTAGTGGGCAAGCAAACAAGGTGGCCGATGCATTAAGTAGAAAGGCTCTACTTTTGCAGGAGAGTGTTGTACAAGTGTTCGGTTTTGAGCATTTATGGGACCTTTACCAGATGGATACAGATTTCAGAGAAGCCTATGAGGTGTGCCAGAACCCTTTGATAAGGGGCAACAGTCCTTGGTTGGACTATAATATACAAGAAAAGTTGTTGTTTAAAGGAGGACAACTGTGCATACCCAACTGTTCAATCAGGGAGAATATTATTCGCGAGAAACACAGTGGGGGTTTGGCTGGACACTTTGGCATAGATAAGACCCTAGAACAACTTAGTCATTTCTATTTTTGGCCAAGAATGTGATGAGACGTGCCAATTGGCGAAGGGGCACAGCGAGAACACAGGACTCTATACACCATTACCTGTCCCAAGCAGGCCACGGGATTCTGTCAGTCTAGATTTTGTTTTAGGACTGCCAAAGACACAAAGAGGATATGATTCAATAATGGTAGTGGTGGACAGGTTCTCAAAAATGGCACATTTTATACCTTGTCGAAAAACTAGTGACGACACCCACGTGGCCCACTTGTTTTTCAATGAGATTGTTAGGTTACATGGATTACCCAAAACTATCCTTTCAGACATGGACGTGAAGTTCACGGGACATTTTTGGCGTACCTTATGGAAAAAATGAACACACACTTAAGCTACAGTTTTGCATATCGCCCGCAAACCAACGGGCGGGCAGAAGTTGTGAACATGAGTTTGGGAAACCTGTTACGCAGCTTAGTCAGGGAGAATTCACGGATGTGGGATTGGGTGCTAGGGCAAGCAGAGTTCGCCTACAACGACTCACCCAATCGTAGCACAGGTTTCAGTCCCTTTCAGATACTATATGGCATGTACCCTCGCGGAGTGCATGAGCTTCGGGATCTTGGCTTACACGAAAAACAAAGTGCGGATGGAGAGGATTTTGCTAACACAATGAGAGACTTACACGAACAGGTGAAGGCAAAGTTACAGGACAACAACTTAAAATATAAACAACATGCAGATTTAAAGAGGAGGGAAGTTCATTTTGGAGTGGGGGACGAAGTCCTTGCACACCTACGTAAAGAACGTTTCCCTAACGGTACATACAATAAACTGAAGTACAAAAAGATAGGGCCTTGTAAAGTCCTTCGGAAATTTTCGGCAAATGCCTACGAGATACAATTGCCACCTAGAATAGGCATTTCACCTATATTTAACATAGCAGATCTGTTCCCATACACAGATGACCCCACGGAGGAAAAAAAAGATGGACCCGGACAATCCACACGGAATACCCACGAAGATGGAGAAACTTGGAAGAGACAGATGCCTTATGTTCAACCTCCTAAGATCGAAGGCATCCTCAAAACTCAGGTGGCTAGACGTACTCGGCGGAAGAACTACTTATAGTACCTAGTCAAGTGGAAGAACCATCCGATTGAGGACAGCTCGTGGCTTGATGCCAGGGAGATTGCACAAACAGGAACTTCGGTCAAGGAGCTCATGGACCGGAGTCATGATCTCTTTTTACCCCGGGAGCCTGATGCAGGAGCATCCAGCTCGCCATAACCGAGCAAAGTCTCAACTAGGTTTGAAGGTTATTGATCAACTGGATTATTTTATTTTTACGTATTTATGAGATAGTTTTTTTTTCAACTTGTTTTTTTTACAGAGTTGGTGAATTCAGTCACATTTAGTTAAATGGCTAGAATTACTGTAGTTCGAACAATAGCTAGGGAATAGTTCGTTAAATTAGGAGAAAAATGACAAACTGCTCATACAAATCTTGTAATGTCAGACAAATATGGTTATCAACGATAACAAGATCTTTTTGTAACTAAATCCTATGGCAGTTTGATTAACTACAAAATCAACTGAAATGGAAGGGCATAAAAGCCAAAATGTAACAGAGGGAAAGGGTTCAGCAATTTCAGAAGGAGAGAAATAAAACGAACAACATACAAATATATATCATTCAGACAATTGTCCATCTGCAAACATTTTCATTGTTCATTCTAATATTAACTTTTATTACAGTTTGATAAAGTAACAAATCGAGAATGCCTGTGTAACACACTGTTCTACATCTTGAATATGAGCACACAATTTATCTCCAATATTGGATGGATTTCCGCACACAGTCAAGCAAAGAACCGAGAGGCATAAACAACTGAATTATAGGACAAAATAGTTGCACACAAAAAATGACCACGGCCAAATAATTTCACACAGAAAGCGACCACAGAACAGAGGTAATTATGTTACGCACTTTTTTTGAATTCCACTGAAAAATCAAAATTGATTGCCAATCATTTCTATTAATCATTATCAAATACAACATATATGTATACGAAGGGTTTCATTCCCGTAAGCAAAACAATATTAAGTGTGTAACCGAAGTAGCGTTACAACCAAAACCCTGGACGAGGGTTCAACCATAGCCAACGACAACCTTTTCCATTTAACAACCATTATGCAAATCGAAAGCGGAAGAAGTAGAAAAGACAAGCTACAGACAACGAAAAACTACAGACAACCTACAGTAATCGTGGCCATTAACCATTCGAAATAATAGACTGAAAAGCTTGAGGAGTCAGGCCTACCGAGAACCGGTTCACTGTGACAAAAGTGACTCGAGAACCCGCGTGCTCAGGCCGCAACCAACGACCTGTAACCAACAAATATCAAGTTAAGCTACATGTTTGTTAAGGGAGAAACCATTCAATTAAGAAAACCATGGCATGCTGAGAAAATCATCATAATTACCTGAGCAAGCCGAGTCGAAATTGAGCCATAGCGACGTCCCGGACAAGTTGCATAGCTGGAGACCAAAGGAGCCAAGTGGGTAAGTAATAGTAACAGAAGCCGGACAGATTGAAGCATGGACGAAAGAAAATACCTGTTCGAGCCAACGAGCAACCACCAAAGTAACCTTGTGCTCAGAAAAAACACCAACGTTCACGAAATGAAAACCCAGAGTAATGGAAAGCGTGAGGTTTGGAACCGGATTTGAGCCGAGAAACAAGAAGAGTTCGAAGAGTAAGTCCTAACAGCAACACATACACAGGTCCACAATAAAACGAGAAAGAAAACGAAAGGAAACCCTGACCAAACCATATACGCAGGTCTACGTACAACAAACAAGAATACGAAGGGCACATCCGATGGGAAACCATTTACAGAGCCCATGCAGTCATAAAAGCAACACCCAGAAGCTTACCAGATTGGAATCAACACCACAGAGCCGAGTGACAACAGCTTACGAGCAACACTTTCCATAAGTTCACAGCCAAGTCGAGCGGAGGAGGTTTCGTGAACAGTTATCAACCGAAGACAACCAATATTCACCATTGCAAACGAAACAGTATTCCACAGAGCAAACCCAGAAAACCCTGGCAGACATTCCGAGCGAAAAGAACAATCTAGAATAACCAAAAGAATCGGTTGTTTGACACAAAGAGCGAGTCGGAAACAGGATCGAGGCGTTAGGACGAGCCATAAATGCCACATTAAACTCACAACTGTCACCCACTGTGAAGAAATCTTCGCAGACGATCTGCACGCGAGGACACAGCAGATATTTGTGGACACATCATTACATATGGACGTGTGGAACTGTGGGCCCTTTGGGCTAGGTTGCACCAGAAAATGCATTTATCACATATTAACAAAGGGTGCATAATTAGAATTCCTTGCCATAATCATTGAAATTTTATGACATTCATAATTCTATATAGGACTTTTTCATTTCATATTACAAGTTGTCAAAAGAAACCCTTTGTATGCCTAGAGCTTGAAAAATAACTGTAGAGAATATCAATACCCACTTCATTCTATGTAGTACCCTTAGGGATCTCACTCTTTCTAGACACCATGCTGATTCACTATATTGATGAGTTCCTTCCTTTGTAGATTTTTCCATGTTTAGAGAAACCATGAGTTACATATAGAAGGAGGGTTGATTAGATTATAAGCCCATGCTTTCCAAAAACCATGCAAGTTGAACTATCCAATACCAACATAAGAAATTCATCCTAAATATCTATAGTTTCATCCTTCTTATAGGGCTCTTCAGGAACTTGCACCAAGGTTTCTTTCTTGGACTGTTTTGTGTCTTGCACTATTTTGTGTAAAAACATTTGTGTATTTACCAAAATCACTACTGCTTAGTACTATGCCAATTGTTGCACTTTAAGAAGAATTTTTAAGTGGCTTAATGGTTATGCTTCCTCTTGTTTGCTAAACGTTTCAATTGGGAGCTTCCTTTTATGGGGAATTGCATTAGACATTTAATAATGGTTATTTATTTTTTCCTTTTCTCTCTATCACTTAGCTTCACTTTACTCAAAAGTGATGAGGTTTCCTCCCTCAATAAAGCACCTTTATTTTTTATTTCATTAACAATATTGTAAATACATGTTCCCACATACTTCAAAATACAATTAATATTCTGGTCAAAAATTGTACAAATCAACAATATCCTATGACATAGGTGAAATCCCTCTAAATCTATATGATTTTTCCTATCATTCCTTGAGTAACACCCATACTGAAATTTTTATACGCCCTCTTACATCAATTAATCCCCTTCCCTCTACCATAATGCATCATGTATCCCCTACCATAATGCATCATGTATTGAAATTTAGTCCAAGGAAAATTGCATCTACTTTGGTTTTATATTGATCCTACAATGAAATATTGTAGAAAAGAGAATTTTTTTTGAATCAATTGTAATATTTGTGGAAATTCTACAATTGTGAAATTGATTTTTCAGCCAACAAACAAATACATACATTCTTAAATTATTTGAATAAACTATGGAACATAATATTTTTCTCATTTATTCTATAGTTACAGAAAGATACCCAAAAGAATACAAGTGAATAAAAGAATGAGGGTAGTTTCACTCGAAGAATTCAAATACATGTATCGCATAAGGTTAAAACCTAAACGTCATTTAAAGGCCAAAAACATTGAGACGGCTAAAGGTCTCTCCCTAGGTAAATTTTTTGCAATTTGGGAGAAGAGAGGCTCCTAAAGGCACATATCATGTCATTGAATATTGCTTTATAATAATTACAATCATACATAGTATTATCTAATATTACTCTAAAATTGGCATCTAATAATAATTGTAATTATGTATAAAATTATTAAATATAATTGAAGCCATATTACTTATTAATTTTCTTTAATACTTTTGCTATTTTTCTCTAATATCACCATGAAGTTCAAGTATCGGGTGTTTCTTCAACCTAGTGCATTGGAATGTGAGAAAAGCTCATAGGGTTTTAATACCTTTAGCAATTTGGAGAACTACATGACAACATACAAAATTGTCTTTGAATATCTACATACAATTTTTGTGGGACACATTAGAGGTAAAGAACAAGTTCCATTCTGGGTTATGTTCAAAAGGAAAAAAATTGTGAACTATCTGCTTAAAGTACTTAAATATTTATCTGGAACTTGAGAATGAAGATTTCCCTCTCTAGAAATTAGAAAACTAGTTACTACACTAACCAAATGTCATTATTGTTTACACTAATCAAAATCAAACCAACATTTTTGGTCAATCAATTTAATATACTTAATTTAATAATATAGTTTTATATTCTCTAATATTTAATTCAATAAATTTATCAAAACATATATATACAATTTTATGATCTATATTTCAAATAATAAATTATATTATAAATATAGTTATATGATTGAAAATATTATATAACAGTGTAATTTAATATAATAGTATAATAATATAAGGTAAAAATGCAAATGTGCTAACTGCTACCCATATCATTGTATAATTTAGTACAAACGATCGAGAGAGGACCATCATTTAGAATCCTACTCATTTAAATATAGAAAAATACATGAGATATAAGTATATAATTATGTCATTTAAATATAAGAATTACATTACATATAAATATATAATGATCGATGCTTATCAGGATTACCTCTTCCCATTCTTTCTTTGGTCTGCGTACGTATTTACAGTTTCATATAAATAAAAAATAAATAAAAATTCACCATATTTTCTTTTATACAAAGCCCTCCGTTCCAGAATTTGTACTCCCATGGGGTGTTATTGAATTTACACTTAGCTTCCAAAAAGAAACCCTAATTTCCGCAGCATCCTTCAATAGCCCAATATGATTCGGTATTAAAAGGCTAGTACGGAGGATCATGTTTCCCGTTCTTGTTTTCCAGCTCATCTTCTAACTCCTTCAACATCAGACGGGCCATTTCATCCTCCAACTGCATCAGAGATTTTTCCATTGTGGATTGGAAGCTGGTTTCATCGTGGTGGTCTAGACATGTAGGGGAAAGTTTGTCATGACTATAACTACAAGATTTACAATGCAATACTACTGACTCAGCTAAGCAAGAAAGGAGATATCACCAACTTTATTGGCTTCACTCAAAAAAACATGAAAACTTAATACATTTTGGTTGAACTCTCCAAGCTCCGCCTCAGTCCCATTCAAATCTTGTTTCAAAACAGAAGAATACAGTGAGCATTTATCCCAGTCATCATTTTGCAGCTGCGGAAAAAGGAGCTTCTCACCTACGTAGCTTCTTAAACAGTCATTTAGACGTACAGAAGCAGTAGCACTGGACAATATACTGTTTGAGCCAATACTCTCCTTTGAAGGAGTGAAACATTTGACATCTGTCAGAGTTTTCTCCCATTTCACACCCAAATTTTCACATGACATATCTCTAGTGGCAGCAGATGGATGAAGAACAAGTACCGCCTCTTGAATGGGGTTGTACTTGGATCCATCAATGGGAGACACAATTTCTGGTTTCTCCTGAATAACAGCTGAGAAAGTAACAATTTTTCTTTCACGTAACTGTTCCCGAGGCTGCAAATTCAACTCTACCAATGCCGGGTCATAGGGCTGACCTTTGAAAAGCTCATCATCATCCACGGCATTAACTGAGTCAACTGGTAAAATTGGATAGCATGAATTAAATTCTTTATTGGCTTGGGCGGCTGAGGGATTTTGGACGAAACCCTTCCTGCAGCATCTCTTGTTTCTGTTTGGGAAACAATATTCCTAGAAGCCTTCGAATTAGGGTTTGTAGAATTCTCTTTTGATGGACGTTCACAAGATCTTCCACTACGCGCTTCAAATTTTGGACCCAATAGCATTTTAACGCCGCTCTTTGTGGATGAACTTTCACATATCGGACCCACTGGCATTTTAATACTGCTCCTTGTGGATGCACTTTGAAATCTGGGACCTATAGGCATTTTAACATTGTTCGGTGTGGATGAATTTTCAGATTTAGCACTGCGCTGTGTAATTGAACTTTCAGATTTAACACTGCGTTGTGTGAATGAACTTTCAGATTTAACACTGCGTTGTGTGGACGAACCTTCATATTTAGCACTGCTCCGCGTGGATGAACATTCAGTTTTCGGACCCACAGGCAATTTAACATTGCTCTTTGTGGATGAACGTTCAGATTTGGAACCCACCCGCATGTTGAAACTATTCTGTGTCAATGGACTTTCAGATTTCGAACCCACTGGCATTTTAACACTGCTTTCTCTGGATAAAGTTGGCAATCTAGCTTTAGGTACTTTCAACTTCGTCTCTTGAGCAACCCCCATGTTGTTCTCCTGCGAAGCAATCTTTGGGCTTTAGATCAGGATAGCCAGGCGCCTTTATCTTCAAACAACACTAATAAGTGCGATAATCGGTCAACCTCAAGTTATTTAAAACACCTCTCTCCTCTTCGTTTCTCAGGACCTTTCGGTTCCTCCGTTTGTGATTTCACGGCTGCACGATGTTGTAGATAGTGTATACTTAAAATCAAGCAACTTTAGTCGGCTAAGTGAATAATATTTCAAATACTTTTATAACCAAAGAATTTGCAAACGTCATCACTATCTACAATTAATGATTTTACTAAATTTTGTGTAGGTTTTTCCATGAGTGAGACTTGTAATTACCATGAGAATATTAAGTAATCATAATTAATGATATTATAATAAAGGTTAAAGGTTGTGTTGTAAATTGTAAGAAATAGGTAATGTTTTAGTCTATTTCTCCTAAGTTTTGGAAGGTTTTCTAGTGTACTTTCTAGTTTAAATTGTTTAGAACTTGGAATCACAAATTCGAATTGTAAATTGTAATGACCCTTAGCAAATATAATTATTTTATTTACTTTTTACTTCAAAGGCTTGGTAGACTCTAAGTGGAAGGCCTCATGATGAATTTATATGTTTAAGGTTCATTTAGATTTTATTAAGTGAGTTGGTTATGACACCCAATGAAATTGCAGAAAAATCACCAAGTGAAAGTTCATTTAAGACACAATTAGTAGATAGTTGGTCATGTAACACTGATGAAAATGAGATTTTGGGGGCTGCCAAAATCTCAAATTCTTTAAAAATCTTGATCCTGGAGCCTGTTTCCTTCGTGATTTCTTCGCTTGTAGAGCATTCATCTCTCCATCATCATCAGAATCTTCCTCTGCGCTGCATGCTGTCTTTAACAAACATTTTATTTGGATCAACAAGCTTGAACACAAGATTTAACTTAATTATACCATACACACAGGCGTAGGCGTACGTTGCAAGTAAAGATTAATGTGAAGTCTGAACCTCATGTTTGGCATTCGATTTTAAATGGCTTTTGTTTAGAATGCGTTAAGTTTTGATTTTATATTTTAATCGTCACCATACAATAATTGGAATCTTTAAATGGATAGTGAAGCTTCCGCTATTCGGTTGCATTTCTGAGATTGCTGTAGAGCTCAAATTCACCGTCTGTCGCATATATATAATCATGTGTATTGAATCCCTTGGAGCCGAATTCCCTAGCGTTTGATTCAACTGCGTGGGTTTGAATGTTTGCATATATATAATGGTGCTATGTTGCCTGTTCGCGTGTCCAAACAGTGCATGATGAATTAGACGGAGCTAAAGAATTCGCAGTGGGCAGCAGAGTCATTCATTGCGAGATTGGCTAAGATGGCAAGATTGCAGGCGAGCCGGGTTGCCTGGAGCTGTTGTCCGCTAGCATAACAGTTTTTGACCAGTCTATACGCGTGGAGAGTTCGCATATACATATATATAACAGGATGGAAGTTCGATGATGTGCGCATTTGATGTGAACGCAAGTTTCTTTTCTCTAAAGAACATTTTAGCTAGATATATATACATTGGGATTGGAACAGTGAGGTATTTGAAGGAAAGATATGTGTAAGTTTTGAGTTGTATTGAAGATCCTGGTTAATTGCAAGGTAGGGTGGGGTTAGCCCTGCATCATCAGGTGGTATCAGAGCAGTAAGATTCTGTGGAAAGAGGTACAGTGTGTTAAAGATGGAGAGTTTATGGTCTTGCTATTGTGCAGATGGCGGCAGCGGAAGGTGAGAAGATTTGCAGCAAC
>APFE031476191.1:31877-89378 GCA_000404065.3 Pinus taeda | reverse complement strand
CTTGCTACAACCTGGCAATTTTCTAAGTTTGGCCTGTGTTTTTCCCTTTTGGACTCCTTCCCCTCTCTCAATCTCTGAGATTCCACATTCCCTTGCTTCCTAACATCCCTCCCTACTCCCAAAAATTTCCCCAAAAATTTAGAAGCCCTCTATCCCCTTCTCGCTTCATTTCGACCAAAACCCTTGTTCCACACATCGGGATAAGTTTCACTAAAATGATGTTTATGAGCAATCAAAGATGATTTTTTCAAAAATGAGAGATTTTTTTGTCCACAACATGCCAAGGAAGAAAAACCTCCTTCACTTTTTGCACAGGTGTCATGGTTTAAAGAAATGTCAAAAATACGGCAAGAACGAAGGTGCTCCAAGGACGGTTGGCCAAAGCACAAAAACGAAGGAAACCGCCCGATCCACTCCAAATTTTGGCCAAAACCTCTTTGACTGAGCATGGTACTTGATTGGGGACTCCCAGCCCAAATTTCAAGAAATTTGGAGAAACTTTTGTCATTTGTGAATTTTTTGTGCAATTTACAGGTTTTGGCTTCTCAACGGGTCTCACCCCCAGTGAGACCCTTTGTCATCGTAGCTCCATTTTGCAAAACTCAGCATTTTTGGATTTGGCATGAAAAGTTACACTTTCTCATCCATTAGTAAGAAATTTCATCAAGTTCTGGGCCTCCAAAAGGTCAAAATACATGCAAAATTTGACTTTCTGCCCATTTTTTGAGTTGCAGAAACTAGTCTTGGGAGAATTACTTTTTGGCAAGGAAAATGACCTCAAAATTCCAAAATTCCAGTTGGGTTAGAAAGTAGACTCACATACCTTTCCAACAAGCCCACTTTTGCTCAATTCTGACACCGGGAAGGCCTCCAAACAGAGCTGCAAAGGTGTGCGACCCGTTGAGAAAAGGTGCGCGACCCGTTGAGGAAATTTTGCCAGATTTGACCAGTTCAGCCCAGAAAACGCAGTTTGGCTCCAGTTTGACTTTTTGGGGTGAAATATGATTATCTTTGATGTAATTATGGCAACTCTAAGACACTTTTACTCTTGTTTAACACTTCTAGAAGATTCATTCATGTAAAGGGTAAAAATTGAATGTATGAACTGGTTTCCAAGTTTATAGAGGCAAGTTGTTTTGACTGCCTATTTTCTAGTGCTTAGTTTAGAAGTGGTTGAAACAGCTCCTAGGATAGTGAGCTCGACCCCTAGAGGAAAGGAAAGGTGTTAGCTTGCCTATATTATGTATTTTCCTAGTCATTTTTAGAGGTTGGAAGGTTGGACTCTTGAGAGAGCAGTAGCTCATTGTATTATCTCTTGTATCTCAGCAATTTTTGGCAAGGAAGGCCAGGGTTTTGCAGTCATCTTTGGGATTCTTGTGGACTCATGTGTTAATGGTGTGTTTCTTCAGTCATTGTAAGCTTTGTTATGTGTTTCATTTTCCTTCTATACTTCTGCATATTAAACAAATGAAGTGATAAAGTAAGAATTCATGCTTGTCATGCTCTGCTTTTAAGTTTGTTTAATTTTGATGTTTTCTACTGTTTAAAGAGAATTCAAATTCATTGTTTGCTCTCTTTAGCCTTCTCTCTTTCATTCCCGACCATTCACTTCAGTCAAAGACATCAGCATGGCCTCCTACCTCGCCCCAAAGACTCCCCTACAGAAACTGTGTCCCATCCCCGCAGCCAAAATCTGCCCTCTCCTCAACTTGCCACCAAAAACCCAAAAACCCCAAAATCGAATTCTTTTATCAGTTTACTAGCCTAATATCAGTGTTACTTTGTTGGTCATCTCCCTAATTGAAAATTTTCCAAGAGAGACCGGAGAGAGCCTTCTCCTGCCCCGTAGGGCTAGCCACGAGGCTGAATGGTTTGATGTAGCTTTGATATTTGCCTTTCTCAGCCTGAGGTGAAATGTCAAACGCTAACAGTACCTAGTGTTAGTGTGAAATTTCTTGCAAGGTGTACCAAAAACACTTCACTTAAGTTACTAGGTGACACATGACTGTCGGGCCCTAGATATGTTATTGTATTGGCTATCCAAACCTTTCATTCACAAACCATATTCATACTAGTCTTTTATAACATATTTTGTAGCTATCATATTACCAACTTTCCCTAAATTCATTCATTTTACCTTATGGTTAATTATTAATGATTTTTTGTATTTTTAAGGATTAAATGAATTTTTAATGTGGTTTTCCAATGATGGTTAACTAATATGTTTATGTTCCCAAACAACAAGTTCTAGTACTGGAATTTGACAATTCGATACTTATATCAGTTTCAGTACTAAGTAAAGTTCCACACATTAACACTTCTCGAGATGACATGGGTTGCAACTATATGTTTATGGATGGATTCATGTTCATACCTAGCTCACATTTGAAGCTCAAGGTGTCATTCAAACCAAAATCCCACCTACAAAAATTCAGTACTTAATTCAATACTAGTTTGGCATTTTCCATAAATTTGGTACTTAGTTCAGTACCTGATTTTGTACCTCAACAATTACAGGCAAACACGTCTAGAATTACAGTGACGTCTAAACTTTGAAATAATTTAAACTAATGCCAAGTGGCATTATTTCCACCTCCAACGAATGATTTAACATGGCCTTGAATCATAACAAAAGTGTTTTAAATAATATTTGTTATTTTAACCATAGTATGGAGTGAGAGTTTTTTGGGGAGTCTATGTTGTCTTTTAACCATCGCTTCCTCTGCCTTATGATTATATAAGAACAGATCTATGCATCATGAGATTAAATATAAGAGAGGATAGAGTGAGGAATTTTGGGATCACATTTTTAAGTTGGTTTTTGCAACCAAAGTTGAAATTTTATTTGTGAACAGAGCTGAAGTTCTTTTTGTTGTAATAAAGATTCAACAATTGAGATTCTAAGCATATTTACGATATGATTTAGTCTCTAGTAACGTTGTCAGGTCGGGAAGGGTCCCTTGACTCAGGTAGTGTCCCATATTTCATTCGTAGAGTAGAATATTAATTAGATTCAGTTTCTTTCCACGCAAATATATTGATTTTTTTTAGATTTTGTTCAATATTTCATTCATCAAAATCGATTTAGATTAAACTTACATTTCAGATTTGTTAGTATATTGATTTCAATATGTTGTGATAAAATGCAATTTTTTTTTTTTTTTTCAGGCTTAAGAATTAAATAAACTTGAATTGGTTTCTTAACATGTTTTCATACCCATAATTTTATTTTACAGAATTTTGTACTTAATTTGGTACTTATTCAGAATTATGTACTTAATTCGGTACATATTTAGAATTTCAATTTACAAAATTCCGTACTTAATTCGGTACTTATTCATAATTTCAAATTCCAACCTTTCCTATACTCAATTCGGTACTAAATTCTTTACTAGAACAGGGTATTAAAAAAATATATAATTTGCAGTTTAGGATTCTTTAATTGATTAGAGCTTTGGAGCTACTTGGTAAAAGATTCCTATAGCAAATAAGAACCTACAACATATCTCTAAACATGTTTAGCATTTATTTTTTATAGTTTGTTAATGCATTTATTGTAGTTTATTGCCTTATTTTATTTACTTTCCTCACACACTTTTTCTTATAGTTGTCAGTATTTACTTTTCTCCAATTTACTTTTCTACAACATGTTTAATGGGTTTTCATCACTAAAGGATTAAAGCCACTGAAATCTCAAGACCTAATAAGCTACATATATAAAACCACATGAACATTGTTGTGGTTCAAAACCCGATAAGTGTTAGAGTCCCACAGTCTAGTGGCAAGTGATAATCCTTAGTGATTAGTTCTTTCTAGTGTTAATTGTTAACATAGGCTAAAATAGGCTCTAGTCTTGCATTTCCCATGCTTGCATATCTATGTCTTACTATCCTGGATTCGATAATTAAATGTTGGAATTAAATACACATAATTCCACCAACATTTTTGGCGTTGTTGTCGAGGAGATGCTAAATGGATTAGAGCATAGTTGTTTTCACAAGTTTTATGTGTGATCTTAGTTGCAGGGCAACTAGAGGGCAGAGAAGTTGGTAAGACGTGAGTGAAGAGCCATGCATCCGCTTTGGTTTGGTGTCGCTCCAAAGTCTGGTTGTCTCTAATTGATTTTCTAGTTTCTTTTTTTATACGTGTAGAATTAAAGGTAGGATCTAAAGCCTCACTTTTTATTTTTATTTGCAAGTGTGTTTTCCTTTAGATTGATTCATGGAAAGAATAGAAGCCTAACTTGTGTGAACTAATAACTTGGTGACAACAGGCTATTAGTAGTATGGTGGCACTTCGAGTACATGATTGGTTTTCTTGTCTTTGTTTCAAGTGTGTTTCCTTCTTATTTCTTTAGGATTTTTAATAAGAATTCCATCCACTAATCGATGTGCATGACAGGGATTAACAACTAGCAAAGAACTATTCAAGAATGATCAAGAGTTTGGAAGAAATCTCTCAAATTCTAGCGGCAACTGGGATATCTGATTCTCAGGAAGAATAAATCTTGACATCAATCAAGAACTTATCTACCTCTCCAGAAGTGATAGAAGAACAAAAAATCCATGAATCACATGAATAGCTCCACCCTTGTAATATTGTTAAAGAAACTAAAGAATCATGTGCCACATCTAATGGAGAGAAACCATTAGAACCCGAGATTGAAGAATTTTCGACATGCCTATCTACAGATCCTCTAAACACACAAAAGGATAATCATCTAATTCTAGAAGATCTGCATGGCACAATAAACGAGGATATTCTAAATGAGCCAAATAGTGAGGCAAACCAAGAGAATTTTGATTTTCTTGAAAATGGTTTTCAAGCAATTGTAAGGCCATATCACTCCTTCATTCTTCCTTACTTCTTGACATCATCATTAAAACAATTGGTTCTTTATACTTAGGTATGCATTGAAGACTATATTCTAAACTTGAGTATGAATGCATTTTTATACTTGTTACACACATGGTTACATTGGAAATACTCCTATACTTGAGGAGAGGGATTTATTTTTTCTCAAGTAGAGTAGGATAATAAATAAATGTTGCATATAGTAGTTAGTTTAGTTATAACATATAGTGCAACATCTTTCTCATTTGTTTTCAATAAGTGGGGATGTTAACAATTAAAAAGTAATTAAAATGGGATATTCATGTTCCTATTGCATATTTTTGTTGGGGTCTCTTTCAGCTGCATATTATTTTGATGAAGATTGCTATGAAATCTTATTTCCTACTACAGGATGGTTCAACTATTACTTTGCTTTCCCACTTATTATTTATTTTTAGTTAGATTTGTTTCTAGTTTTACTTTTCAATAAAGCAATCTATGACTGTTATGTTTGGAATTGTACGTAAATATGGAAATGATTGCATAGCAACATCATATAATATTTCATACCAATTGTTTAGTACCATATTTCATCTAAATAGCATTGAGAATTATGGTACCAATTTGCTATTTTTCAAGAAAAAAAAGATTCAAAGGTATTGTACATTTGAGATTCTTAGATAAAGGAAGAATATTTTCAAAAGCGGAAAAGACATCTTTATCAAACGAATGGAACACTTAGGGGATTATTTGATGACATCTTTCTTTTTTCTTTAAGTTATTAAAATGGATCATTCATTCTTTATCTGTTTTAAGAGCGTTATTTTACAAAGATGATATAAGCAATCATTTTCATAAAATTTGAATTAAATGATAATTACAAACTATTCATAGCTAATATACCTTTTCTTTGTTTCAAATTTCATTTCTTTTAATCATATAGATTTTTATTTATCAATACAAAATAGTTTCTCAAAATATAGTTACCAATGCAAACTAAGGGGATTAAAACAAAGTTAAAAGGTCCATACAGTGATACCAATGAAAAATAAACTTGAATACTATAACCATAACACCAAAGCATGATCTCCAAGCATCTCTATTAAGACTTTCAAGAGAGTTGATGAATTCTTTTTTAATAGTGGAACACTACTTTAAAAGAGAAAGAATATATGAAAACTATGATTAGTAGGACTTTAGGTGTCTTTTGGTTATTCTTTGGTTAGCCTCATCCATCTCACATTAAAATGACTCATTCATGCTATGTCGTTTGAAGTACCTATAAGTACCTTATGCGTCTAAGACATTATGCAAGTAATCTAAGTCACTTTGAAAGGTGTCATCCTATTCCTTTAAGGGGCTTTCTAAAGCCACTCCCTTGTCTACCAATTGCAAAAGAAATATCCATAATATAAAACTAAAATGGTAGGAAACATGGGACTAGAGCCTAAAATAGGTTTAAGAGGTTAACCCGTTGAGGCTATGGACACCTGTTGGTAGCGGGTACTGACATGTGATACCACTAGGAAATCTCATTGGGGCTATGGACAATTGCAGGCAATGGGGTATTCTGCCTAAAGAAGTGTCAACCAAACCAAGGCTTTTGTCTACACATACGATGGTTACTCTGTAGTGTTAAAATAAAAAGGAAGCATGCATGGATGAATTCAAGGGTAAAAACTAACTCCATAAATTTTTTGCTAAAGAATGGCTTTAAGGTAACCTTAAGTCCTCTATCATTGATTTTTCATACTATATATAAGTTTTAACTACCTTAGAAGTGGGGCCTATGATCACAGAGAATTAATAAAACTCAACTACAAAGCTTATCTATAATACTTAGATGACTATAAGACTTTGGAATTTGGTTAGTAATAACTAATTTTTCATTGGTTCATCGTTTGTTGTGATCATAAAAATCCTCCTACCTACAAAGAAGGATAGCCCCTTAAACTTATAAAAGGTTTATTTTTCTTAAGCATTAACTATTAAAGATTGATGAAATCATATGTAATGAGTGATTTGAAATTTCTATTATGTTTGGTGTTAGTTCAACATCATTTTAATAAATCTAAGATGAATTATTTTTGTTCAGTATTCATCTCATTAGTTTCATTATTTTTCTTTTCAGGTCCCTTTTTGTACAAGATTCGTCTCAGGAGCCATCCTCACTTCTTCAATACCTCGCCTTGTTTGCATGACCATTGTTGGGTGTGGATCTTGATTATCTTCTTTATTCAGAGGTTTCGCCGCGTTGGACCCTAGTTCGTAATGTGGCAGAAACGCACCCGGAAAATGTACGCTGCCAGGGGAGTCTAGGGGGGGTGACGGTGATTATTTGGAGCCCCCCACCCCCGCCGAGGATCAGGAGCGGCACCACCAAAGCTAAAAATAGATGTAAAATTGCCTTGTAAAGTGTTGTAATTTCGTAGTCAATCTGGGCCATTCATTAGGCGGAGATCTGACAGTAGAAGTTATGTTTAATTTAGGGTTTTTTTTTCCTAGAAGGTGACCCCTCGCTATATATCAGGGAATTGTATTGCGTCTATGTATATCTGTATTCTGAGAAAGAAAGAGAGAGGAGATTGTGTGAGAGAGAAGAGGGAATTACAGTGGATCTAATGTAGGTTGAGTCTCTTCATTTTGTTGGATAATATAAAAGGAAAGACTAGTTGTTTCTTCATTGTCATAGCCCAATTTGGGTGAACCACGTATATTTGTATCTCTCTTGTTTTATGTGTTTTCTCTATTTATATTTCTGCAATATATTTTGTGTGTTCCATTGCTTTGTAATATATAATTTTCTAACAAGCACATGTAAAACCTCAGGCATGGGGGAGTGGTTGTTGGGGTCTTTTCATCATCTTCATTTCATTATCTTTGTCTTCCTTCAACATATCATATTGGCGCTCATCAACTTCGGTCCTTCTAGATCATTCTAGACTCCCAACCTTACTTTGTTTTATCTTCAGCTTCATACAACTTCCATTGCAACCTGGAGTAGAAGTAAAAAGTCTGAAAGGTATAATTGAGGTAAAACATGTTTAAAGGATATTTAGCTCATTAAAATTTAAGGAATTTTGATGATTAACTACTTCCTATTCCATAAATATTCACCTCTTAAATCACCACTAAACCCCCCATTTTTGCATTGATGCATATTCTAGTTTCCAAGTCAACATTCATACAACCATTATCTTCATCATCACCTTATATCATCCATAATCCCTTCCTAGTCCATACTTTGTTTGTATGAGGGCATGCAAAGCCTTAGGCATTGGGGAATGTTTGGCCCTAGATAACGTTATCGTATTGGCTATCCAAACCTTTCATTTACAAGCCATATCCATACTTTTATAGCATATATCATAAATATCATATTACCAATTTTCCCTAAATGCATTCATTTTACCTTGTGGTTAATTGTTAACAATTTCTTTTAATTTTAATGATTAAATGAGTTTTTAACGTAGTTTTCTAATGACGGTTTACTAATATATTTATGTGCCCAAACAAGTTCTAGTACTGGAATTTGACAATTCGCTACTTATATCAGTTTCGGTACTAAGTAAAGGTTCACACATTGTCACTTCTCGTGATGACATGGGTTGCAACTATATGTTTATGGATGGATTCATGTTCACACCTAGCTCACATGTTGACCTGAAAATGGGAATCTTAGGTTTCTTGTCTTACTTACAAGAACCTCTCCCACTTCCAAAGCTTGAACATTCCCAAGTATTTAATGATTAACCAATGTGGAATTAAGAAATGCTTGAAAATATAGGTGTATGCTTGTAGTTGTTTTCAGCTGATTATTGGCTTTAAAATCTATTGTTTGTGCTGATATGTGAATGTGCTTAAATTGATATATTAATGCATATAGCAGTGAATAATGCAGTAGAAAAAACAAACACATAAGACAGGAAATTAATTAGGAGTTCACCCACAACTTTTGGGCTACATCTCCGTGAGCTCTAGTTAATTCAACTAGGCTCTCTAGGATTATGGTATAAGTATTTTTACAAGCTCTTTGGCTCAACTCCTGTTGTTCTACACATAAACAGTGGGTTCAGTTACCATTTTATCCCTTGGCTCTGGAAGCTATGGCTCTTGGCTCTTGGCTTTTGGCTCTAGCTCTAGCTCTTTTGCTCTTGGTTCTGGCTCTCGGCTCTGACTCTGGCTCTTTGGCTCTGATTCTGGCTCTTGTCTCTGACTCTTGGCTTTTTGGATTTGGCTGTTGGCTCTTAGCTATTCTACTCTGGATTCTTTTCCCTCTAGCTATTTACAGCTCTCCCTTTGGGCTTTTCACTTGAACTCCAAGTGACTCCCTTTGCGTCTGCAATGTCCCTTTGGTTTTGCACTGCCTCTTTCACCTTGGCTTCCTCTTGGGCTTCTGCTTCCATAGCAAACCCCTCAAGGATTAACAACGGTACCCCTCAAAAACCCAGAAGCCCTCTATCTTTGACATTCATGGCTTTTAAGTGAATACGACGTTGTTGATTCATTTTCCTCTCAGGCTCTTCCTCTTCCTGTCACAGTTTGCTCGAATCCCATCTCTGAGCGTTAGAAACCATTGGTAAATGCCCTCGGGGATGAATGCCACCTATTTGGTAATGGGAGGGGTCTATCAGTGCTTTGAATCCTTAGTAACAGTTGTTCTCTGTTTACACAGAGAACGTTGTGAAAACACAAGAAAGTCCGCATAAAACACAATTTTGGACTTGAAATTCCCATAACTGTGCTTTATTTTCCTATCAATTCCGGCCGTAGGTCACTATCGCATATTGCAATTGGCCTACCCCTTTGTATTTTGTTAAATAACGGAATATGCGTAAATGCATTGAAAAATGGCATTTGGCGGATCTCAAATCTTATATATTTTCATTCTAGAACCCTTTCTGGTCCAGTTTACATCACATTGCGCTTATATCTATCATCCAACTCCATTGTATAGCTCCAATTGTGATCTGCCAATTTCGGCGATCGCACCATCGCATCGCACATATATGTATATGTGTAAGCCCCTCTGCATTGTATTTGCTGATTGCGATCTGTCGATATCGACGATCGTGGTATCGCATTGGCCCATTGCACTTTATGCCTCTGACTTCCTCCGACTGCTGTTGATTGTGATTGCTGATCGGATTTGGACAGTTCATCTACCAGATCCGACGACCCCTATGCAACCATTGTTCAAGCCTCCGATAGCCTTATTTTCATGGTTTTCTTCAATTTTTTAAGGCCCGATAGTGTAATCTGATAAGTCCAAGACTTCTCCTTTTTCGGTGGTCTTGCCCTTTTTGGGAGATTTGGAAGACTTAGAGGGGTTTTAGACCCATTATTCAAGGGATTTTGCCTCTTTTTCCTTTGAAAAAGGGCAGCTTCATTTTATGATAGCTTTCCCATCTGAAGTTTGTTTTCGCCCATTTAAGTTGCGTTGGATTCATAATAGAGGGATCCCTACAATGAGACTATTTTTTAGAGCAGCCTACGATTTTCATTTTCCTCTGATTTACAAATGATTTGTGCCATTTTGCACCTTTTACCTCTTGCGGGAAGTCTTTTAGACTTAGAGGTTTATCTAGGATCCATTTTTTGATCACGCCTTCCCACTAAAAGAACTTTTGGTCTCCAAAACACTGATATACTGATCTAAACAGTAAATGAGAGTGACTCACCCTTTTCTTTTGAGCTCCCTACACTTGCCTTTGCATAGTTCCTTTGAACCAAAGTTTCTGACAACTTCCCTTCTCTGGATGGGCTGGTCTTCTTGAGAAGAACTATCTTCCTCCTTGCCTTCCTATAGAACTTCTACTGAACTGGTCATAGAAGGTAGTTTGAGCTTCTTTTCCTTGATCATTAATCCAAGGTGGCTCAACAAACGTGAAGTACATTTTCTCCACAAAACTTTCATTTGTACCTATTTGACAAGTTGCCAACAACAACTGTTAACAACAATAGGCATACAGATAACAACTGGACGAACTAAACTCCTGCTTCAACAAAAGAAATAGATTTTCACATATTATGAACACCTCCATGTCTTACATCTATATACAAATGATGGACTAGATAACAAGCCCACAAAACATGCCTTTAAATAAATGACCCTTCAAGTCAAGCATGTAGAAAAAGGCCATTAGGACTCTTTTTCCAAAAGATGAAACTTTCATCATTATCTCCATTTGGAGACCAAGTTAACTTCTTTCAAGTCAACATGGCATCACATACATGTCAAAGCAACCAACCCTGCAAGTTAATTACACATACACGTTCAAAAAAAAGGAAATCATCAACATCCCTGTGTTCATGCATGCATTTCATCCTTCAACTTTCACTTAAGCACATTGTACTTTCAAAGTTGTAATGAAATATAATGTAGATGCATCAATAGACAGGCAATCTTAATCGGATAAGAACTCTAATTTTTCCTTACCAATCCCTTTCAAAGGTACTACCTTTGCCTACACATCAGCATCAACATGTGAATCATTTTGAGACACATCATTCATGGAATCTTCACTTCCATTTCTGCCATCTTCTCTTTCCACTTTCTTCAACTTTGGTGGAAGAATTGTTGGATTCAGTGTCCAACACTTTGCAGCAAGATGTCATTGCTTATGGCAGTAAGTGCATTGCAACTACATCCTCTTGATAGCATGATTTGCCTTATCCAATGGACCTTTGGCTGCTTGCTTCTTTTCCTTCTTCTGCTTCTTGTATGCGACCATTCTCTTCCAACATCTAGAAACATCATGGTTATCCAAACCACAAAAATAACATGAAACTCTTTCCCCATACTTATGAAGAAATTTATCATGCTTTGCAAAATCAAAAGGAATATAATTAGAACTAGATTATTACTGCCTCTTTCACCTTTATTGGCTTCATGAGGAGGTGCAGCAAATGAAGAAGTGGCTCCCTTTGGAACACCATCAAACTCTTCAATGTTATTAGAGTCTCCCAAACTCTCTAGTTCAAGTGTGTGCTTTTGAACACTTGCATCATGTAATTGATGTTTCAAGTTATTTGATTCCTCTTGGATAGAACCTTCACACTTTTGAGGTAGAGGACATGAACTGAAACTCCTTCTTGGGACTGTTTCAATGGTTTTCATGGAAGCTTTGGAATTCTCTCCATAGGACTGTCCATAGCCAAGACCCAAATATTTAGGCCTTTACTCAACCATTATTTGTTCAACAATACCTTGTGCATGCTTTCCCAAGCCCTTTCCTTCATAGCACATCTTGGACATTAGCTTGGAACCTATGCCTTTAGTATGTTTCTCAAAAGAACCAATACAAGCATGCTCAGAATAATTTGAAGACAAATTGGAATGGCTTACCTCTTCTTCAAGTTGGTACTTGACTAAGGCTTCTTGGGCAACAAAGAGTTGTGTTTCCAACTCATGCATCCTTTTTAGATTCATATTTACAATATGATGTTGCCTCTCCATTTCCTACAATTTGTCAGCAAAAAATTGCTTCTCTTCCTTCATGGCATTCAACTTCTTTCTAAGTATGTTGTTCTTCCTTCCATCCTCATACATTTCTCTCACCATATCCATCATGGTGGACAACTCTTGCTTCATGTCTTCATCAAAAAGTCTTGTGAAGAGAGCAGAATTTGAGGACCCACTTGTAGAAGTTGTCATTATGCTAATGAACAAAAAAACTTCAACAAGATAAATAAAGAGCTTATTTAAGCAACCTCTTGTGCTCTAAGGACTGCTTTGAAGTCCTTTGGGATAGAAGAATGCCTTCATCCCTTCTCCTTCTTGTCCTTCCTAGACTAAGCTATCAATAGCTTTCCCTTCACCTTTGCAAACTCAGAAAATAGTCAATTTGCAAAACAAGCATACAATCATCCTCTTGTTGTTCAAACACCTTTCAAACAAGCAGTCTTTGCTCTGTCAATCAAGCATTCTGATATAACCTTATTAAAGGTGTGGTTAATAAATCTTAAGCACTGATACCACCTGATCTGAAAATGGGGCTCTTAGGCTTCTTGTCTTACTTACAAGAACCTCTCCCATTTCCAAAGCTTGAATATTCCCAAGTCTTTAATGATTAACCAATGCGGAATTAAGAAATGCTTGAAAATATAGGTGTATGCTTATAGTTGTTTTCAGCTGATTATTGGCTTTAAAATCTATTGTTTGTGCTGATATGTAGATGTGCTTAAATGATAATATTAATGCATATAATAGTGAATAATGCAGCAGTAAAAACAAACACATAAGATAGCAAATTAATTAGGAGTTCACACACAACTCTTGGGCTACTTCTCTATGAGCTCTAGTTAATTCAACTAGGCTCTCTGGGATTATGATATAAGTCTTTTTACAAGCTATTTTCCTCAATTCCTATTATTCTACACATAAAAAATGGGTTCAGATACCATTTTATCCCTTGGCTCTGGAAGCTCTGGCTCTTGGCTCTTTGGCTCTTGGTTCTGCCTCTTGGCTCTGACTTTGGCTCTTTGGCTCTGGTTCTGGATCTTGGCTCTGACTCTTGGCTCTTTAGCTCTGGCTCTTGACTCTTGGCTCTTCTTCTCTGGCTTCTTTGCCCTCTGGTTGTTTACA
Organism: Pinus taeda; assembly: GCA_000404065.3. Classification (NCBI taxonomy): domain Eukaryota; kingdom Viridiplantae; phylum Streptophyta; class Pinopsida; order Pinales; family Pinaceae; genus Pinus; species Pinus taeda. The sequence goes on along the minus strand of APFE031476191.1, from coordinate 75,958 downwards.
GCTCTCCCTTTGGGCTTTTCACTTGAACTCCAAGTGACTCCCTTAGCTTCTATGTTGTCCCTTTGGCTTCCGCGCTGTCTCTTTCACATTGGCTTCCTCTTTGGCTTCTGCTTCCGCAACAAACCCCTCAAGGATTAACAACAACACCCCTCAACAACCCAGCAGCCCTTTGTCTTTGACATTCATGGCTTTTAAGCCAAAACAACATTGTTGATTCAATTCCCTCTTGGTCTCTTCGTCTTCCTGTCACAGTATGCTCGAATCTCGTCTCTGAGCATTCTCAATCATTGTTAAATGCCCTCAGGGATGAATTCCACCTATTTGGTAAGGGAAGGGGTCTATTGGCGCTTTGAATCCTTAGTAACAGTCATTCTCTGGTTACACAGAGAACGCTGCGAAAACACAGGAAAGTTCATATAAAACACAATTCCGGACTTGAAATTCTCGTAACTGTGCTTTATTTTTGTATTGGGTCCGCCTGTAAGTTGCTATCGCATATCGCAATTGGCCTGCCCCTTTGTATTTCGTTAAATAACGAAATATGCGTAAATTTATTTTAAAATGGAATTTGGCAGATCTCAAATCTTATATATTTTCATTCTGGAACCCTTTCGGGTCTGGTTTACATCGCATCGTGCTTATATCTATCGCCCCTCTCTGTTGTATAGCTCCGGTTGCAATCCGCCAATTTTCGCGATCACACCATCGCATCGCGCATATATATATATGTGTGTGTGTGTGTGTGTGTGTGTGTGTGTGTGTGTGTGTGTAAGCCCCTCTGCATTGTATTCGCCAATTGCAATCTGCCAATATTGGTGATTGCAGTATCACATTGGCCCATCACATTTTATGCCTCCAACTGCCTATGACTGTCGTCGCCAATTGCGACTGTCAATCAGATCTGGACTGTTGATCGGCCAGATCCGACGGCCCCTGTGCAACCATTGTTCAAGCCTCCGATAATCTTGTTTTCATGGTTTTCTTCAAGTTTTTAACGCTTGATAGTGTAATTCGATATGTTCAAGACTTATCCTTTTTCGGTGGTCTCGCTCTTTTGGGAGATTTGGAAGGTTTAGAGGGTTTTTAGACCCATTATTCAAGGGATTTTGCCTCTTTTTCCTTTGAAAAGGGCAGATTCATTTTATGATAGCTTTCCCATTTGAAGTCTGTTTCGCCCATTTAAGTTGCATTTCAAAATAGAGGGATACCTACAATGAGACTATTTCTGAGAGCAGCATGTGATTTTCATTTTCCTCTAATTTACAAAGGATTTGTGTCATTTGGCACCTTTTACCTCTTGCATGAAATATTTTAGACTTAGAGGTTTATCCAGGATCCATTTTTGGATCACATGTGAAGCTCAAGACATCACTCAAAGCAAAATTCTGCCTACAAAAATTCGGTACCTAATTCAGTACCAGTTTTGCATTTTCCACAAATTCGGTACCTAGTTCAATACCTGGTTTTGTACCTGCGTATCAACAATTCCAAGCAGCCACGTCTAGAATTACGGTTACGTCCAAACTTGGATATAAGTTAAACTAATTCCAAGTGACATTGTTTCCACCTCCAACGAATGATTTAACATGATCTTGAGCCATAACAAAATTGTTTTAAATAATATTTGTTATTTTAATCATAGTATGGAGCGAGAGTGTTTTGGGAGTCGATGTTGTCTTTTGACCATCGCTTTCTCTGCCTTATGATGATATAAGAATAGATATGCACAGCATGAGATTAGAGAGGAGAGAGGAAATAATTAGGAATTTTGGGATCACATTTTTAAGTCGGTTTTTGTAACCAAAGTTGAAGTTCTATTTGTGAGCATGACTGAAGTTCTTTTTGTTGTAATGAATATTCAACCATTGAGATTCTTAGCATATTTACGATCTAATTTAGCCTCTAGGAATGTTTCCAGGTTAGGAAGGGCCCCTCGACTCAGGTAGCATCCCATATTTCATTCGTAAAGTAGAATATTAGTTAGATTCAGTTTCTTTCCACTCAAATGTATTGAATTTTTTTATAGTTTGTTCAATATTTCATTCATCAATCTCGATTTGATTATACTTACATTTCAAATCTGTTAGTATAGTGATTTCAACCTGTTGTGATAAAATTCAAATTTATTATTCTCATGCTTAGGAATTAAACAAACTTGAATTGGTTTCTTAACACATTTTCATACCCATAATTTTAATTTACAGAATTTCGTACTTAATTCGGTACTTATTCATATTTCAATTTACATAATTTTGTACTTAATTCGATACTTATTCAAAATTTCAAATTCCAACCTTTTCTGTACTTAATTTAGTACTATATTATGTACTAGAACAAGGTATTAAATAAAATATGTAATTTGCAACTTAGGATTCTTTAATTGGTTGGAGCTTTGCAGCTACTTGGTAAAATATTCCTATAGAAAATAAGAACTTACAATATATCTCTAAGTCTGTTTAGCATTTATTTTTTATAGTTTGTTAATGCATTTCTTGTAGTTTATTCCCTTGTTTTATTTACTTTCCTCGCACACGTTTTCTTATAGTTGTCGGCATTTACTTTTCTGCAACATGTTTATGGGTTTTCATCACAAAAGGATTAAAACCACTGAAATATCAAGACCCAATAAGCTACAAATATAAAACCACATGAACATTGTTGTGGTTCAAAACTTGATAAGCATTAGAGTCCCATGGTCCAATGGCAAGTGATAATCCTTAGTGATTAGTTATTTCTAGTGTTAATTGTTCACATAGGCTAGAATAGGCTCTAGTCCTACATTTCATGTGCTTGCATCTCTAAGTCTTACGATCCTGGATTAGATAATTAAATTTTGGAATTAGAATACATATAATTCCACCAAGAGTGACCATAACAACAATTTTTGGCCACTTACGCCTCAAATCTGTAATAAAACATGGAAAAACCTACAACAAGAATAACATATGCGATCCAAAATAGAAAACATCAATATATATATCCAATGCAATAACCCAAATGGAAAGACTTTAAAATGAGTAAAATTTTTATTGATAACACATGGTGAAGGAGATCTACAAAAGGGTCTACAAATCCCCCTCCGTGGGATGGGTTCTTTGATTTCCTTAATGCTTTAGTATTTGATCTTCCCTCTCAATACTTTAAAAACTCATAACAATGTGAAGAACTCAAATGGTGACGTTGATAATGATCATGGTGAAAAATGAATGGAAAACCCTCCTATTTATTAAAAAATATTGATTTAATCTCGAAAATGGAGAATAATAAATTTATATTGACCAAATCAGGATTTAACCACTAGAGTAGAATGATTAAACATATAGTAGATATAATAGTGTATTTAGCATGAATGGATATTCTCAAACTATTTAAATTTTGGACGACATATGATGATGATTGGTGGCCAATAGACCCGGTTTCCCTCGGGCAGGTTGAGGCCGCCAAACATATTTTTTGTAACTTGCCTTTATATGATTAATAGAAAAGGAAAGTATTGCCAAGCTTACACAAAAAAATGGATTTAACCAATAGGACTACTTTATTATATTTTTTGGAGAGGGAAAAGATATTTAAAATGGTCAAATATCTTTATTTAGAAATAATTAGCAAATAAAATGATTTATTAATTATTTCGCGAGGATTAAGAATGGTGTGAAATTGAAATAATTAATAAATAGTGATCTAGCAATTATTCCAATAATGGAAATAAGGAATAATAAATAAATAGTGATTTAATTAATTATTCCTATGATATTTAGTCAAATGTGACAATGAATAATTATTTAAACAATGATTGAATAATTATTCCTAGAGAAAATTAAATAAATAATGATTTATCTAAATATTCTCATGTTTTTTTTTAATGTAAATCAGAAAATAATTTAATAAAAGTGGTTTACTAAATTATTTTCCCTAGTGAAAGTGATTTTACTTTGGTAAAATTAATCCTACATTGTGTATTTTGATCTGCCTAGTTAAAAATGGCTAGGTGATCATTTTTTGGTGATAACATGTTGTCCCCCAACGTATGAGTGTTAGGAGAAAATTGTATGATCGAAATACGTTGTAGGTTATACTTCCACAAGACACCAAAGGGGAGTCAAAGAGAGAGAGAAAGAACTAAAGCAATGCAAGGATGGACAAATAATGGAAGGGGTCAATCCTACTAAACTAATAGAAGTCTCCTTTTATGCAGGAGTGCATGATCTCAAATGAGGCGAGGGAGGCATACCCATACCTGCTGAGATAAATATGTACAAAGAATAATGATGAGCCCAACAAAGTGGGACTGAGCTACAAAGTACATGATAAATGATACACTAGCATCAATGGGCCAAAAAATAATGCAATGGTTCACATATACATAATGCACCTGGAAAAACATAGGCCATGACTAAATACAATAACATCTGAGTACATGAGACATAATGCTCGTCAATCTAACATGGTGAGAGGTCGGGGGAGGGGGGGGATCACAACCAAAGAATCCATGCTGAACAGGAAAGGGATCTGAAGATCTGAATAGATCATCTGAAGGAGAATGCATGTTGTGGGAGCTGCAAGCGGCGAAAACCGAACCCATCAGAACTTCATTTGATGTTGGATGAACATTTGTGGTCATTCGGCCATGTGGGGGGCTACTTGAAGGGCCACCCACTCATGAGGTCTGGAACATATCTCACACACCAGGGAATCACTTGGACAATCATATGGATCACTGAACCGTCAAGTGTATAAATCTCAATCGTCCGATAAGGAGTTGGTATCGAGCATGTGAGAAACAACCAAGTCAAAGGGTAATCATGATTCCTTTTGTTTGATCTGACGCACCAGACAAAGATAGAAGTTGGAACCAAGGTACACCACCCTCTAGACTACTCTTCTGGAATAAATGTGTTGAGGTCAACAAAAGAGGACCCGCCAGAGTTAAGGAAATAAGGAATCCTTAATAAAGGCACGAGGAATCATAGTAGAGTGACTGATGGACTGACGCCAGGGATGATTATGGAAGGAAACAAGATGGGTGGCTGACTGACAACTAACTTGATTCTAGAGGGGATGGCCAATGACTCAAATGGGGTTTGGCAAAGATAAAATAGTAAAGCTAGAGGCCAAATATGAAAAATGGGATGGATGCGACACAACGACGTATGAAACACTGTAACGAGACTCAAGGGGACTCAAAACATACTCCATAAATACAAGGGTGACTCATCTCAGATGGTTTGAATAAGGGTGACTCAATGATGTTGCTACGAGGGGGAAGGCCTGGAGGGGACCATAAAATACATGAGTAAATGATGGTTACTCATGATGAACATGGACATGTGAGCTAACCAGTGCAAAGGTAAAGTGGTACCAAAGTATAGGTGGCTCAAATGAGGAAATTCGATTTTAATAGGCTATAAAATGAGGCTTCATGGAAAAAATGGCTTCCTAGTGAAGTGTCAAATTACCAAAAACAAAGGGAGACCCATTATAAAAATCAGTGAGAGTTTTCCAATGGTGTTGATGGTTCATCAAACAGAGCTACGGTTTCGTCACAATGGGCGACAAAAAAACTATGGTTTTTCCTATAAAAAGGCCTTTTGCCCCTAAATCCAATTCATTTGCATGGTGAGTTGTGGAGAATTTGGAGAGGAGGAGAAGGCCCTAAACCTTATGGAGATTGTAGCGGACAAACCAACCATCAGAATCAGAATCTAGAAATTAGAGGTAACTAGCCTAACCTTACTCATCATTTTTGGTGGATCAGACTTTCAAATTAGGGATTCAATTCACTGTGGGGGACCCCTGCTCATCCTCATGGTCACAACGCACTTTTGGGAGCCTATTATCCATTCAGGAATGCAAAAAATGGGCCCACAAGTGCGTCCAGTGCAGTTTTGAGGGCAAAATCTGCATTTTGGACTGAGAAGATAGGTAAGATTGGTGGTCTATTGTGAGTTGAAGCTACGTAATAAACATGCATGCCTTTGACTATGGACTGACAAAACATAATGGTATTTTGTAGGTATGGCAGAGCTAATTGTGTCATGGTGAGAACAAGATTTGGAGTCCCTTTGTGCTAAGGTTCAGGGGAATCAAGCAGTGAGAGGGGTATTGGCACAATATGGTGTGTTGAAGTTCTTAGATAACCCTATGATGAGGGCTAGTGAGCCATTGTTGTCAAGGATTGTGAGTTACTAGGATCCAGATCAAGAGGCCTTTGTAGTATAGGGGCACGGGATCGAGATCACGATCCAAGACATATATTTTATGATAGGATATCCCCCCTTGGGGGTGGTAGGGGAGATACATCTAGTGCTGCCTTGTTTGAGGCATATAGGTGAGTTTGTTGGTTGACATTGTGATCCAAAATGGGTCTTGAATAAACTTTCCAAGTATTCGAAAATATTTTAAATCGAAATATGACATGGAAACTACGTTGAAACATAAGCCCATCAAAGAAATGTAGCGTTAATGCTCAAGGGCAGTTGGATCTGAAAGATCAATAGACGGGAGCAAAACAATGGAGCAATCATACATTGTTATCGCATCGGAGAAAATCCAGCGACGTGTTTGGATTGTGGCCTTAAGAGAAATGCGATAAAGCGGACCTGAAGGATTATTGAACAAAAATAGCGAAGGAATTGAATTTCATGGTAAACAGTATTTCAGGCAGGCTTCAAGCGATAAGTGGTATTGGAAGGGCTTCACCTGATTCCATACTCCAGCTGACACATAGTGCGCCGCAGGAGAGAGAAAACCACTTTTTCAAGCGGGTAATCTCCATGCAAGTAGGCCATCTGAAAAGACTGTTAGCCGTTGTATTGGAGATTGCAGATTAACGGTGGAGATTGAGCAGACTACTTGATGTTTTGGGTTTAGTGTGAACCGTCGGATTAAAAGGCAAATCGACGGACCAGATTAAGTCACATCGCAATGAGTCAAGTTCAAAGGAATGGACGTTGGGCCGTAAGTGATTGCGATTTGTGATTGTCGATATATCGCATCGCAATACTCCATCGGAAAAGGAATAGACCTCAGGTCTTTAGACCATGCGATATGTGATATTCCGATAAGCGATGGGTCGATGGGCCAATAGCCGATAGCGTCGATTGGAGTGATCGAAGATCGGAGATTAGAGCGCAACAGAGCAAAGGAGAACAATAGACCATGCGACACACGATTGTGATGTGCGCGGACCTGACGATTCTATAGATACGGGTGTAGTTTCCTTTTGAGATCCGGCTAAGGTTCATAGTCGGGTTTTCTATGTTTTGCCATGTATTCCTGCGTATTTGGAAAATGCTCTGTTTTGGGGATTTTAGATCCATTGAAAGGTTTTTGCCCGCGCCTGCCAGTCCTTTCGTTTTCCAAGTTGTTTTCTATTTCAAACATCATTGCTACCCGCCATAAGAAAATGATGTAATTGAACGTGTCATGAGAACACGAATTAGAATGCAGAAGAGAAGGCGAAGAGACGGACAGAAAGGTCCAGCACAGAGGAAGGCGTTTTTGGGAACCAAAGAGGTTTTGGTAACCGTCTGGGGGGTCTGGAGGCATTATTCTTGTGGACTCGAGGAGTTCGAGCCATCTCAGGGATAAATCCCATTGTTGTGTAGAGACTCAAGGGGAGCTCACACATGGTAATAATATGAGCCAGTGAGAGGAGAACAGAGAGACGCCACCAGAGGTTGGAGGCAGTTATTCTCCTTACAAGAGCCCAGAGCCAAGAGCCAAGAGCCAAGAGCCGAGAGCCAAAGCCGAGAGCCAAGAGCCAAGAGCTAGAGCCAGAGAGCTAGAGAAGCTTAAGAACCGGAGAGCCAGAGAAGCTTAATATCCGGAGAGCCAGAGAAGCTTAAGGGCTAAGAGCCAAAGAATAGCAAAGAGATCAAATGATCAAGCTATTGCTAATGTCTAAGGTGTGTTGAAGATAGAAGAAGGAGTTCCAGAGACAGTTAACAGAATTCTGAGGGAGTTGGTGCAAGCTAGAGCTCAAGATAGGTCAGAGCACTAATTGAAGGAGTTTAGTCCAGAGAAGCCTAGATCTGTCTGCAGAGTAAGGATAGCCAGGGGTAAGATGGTATTCTAAGCCCATAGGTACAGTTGTAAACCTATGTAGTTGAGTGTGGAACTTGTAAAAGAAGCGTTACCATAATCCCAAAGATCCTAGTCGAGTTAACAAGAGCTCACGGAGACGTAGCCCACAAGAGTTGGGTGAACTCCTAACTAAACTTGTTGCCTTACGTTTTTGTTTATGTGTTGCATTGTTTACTGTTATGTGTGTAAATATCAGTCACGCAAATGAACTTAAGGCATTTGGTCAATTAAAGGCAAACAAAAAGCATATACCTATTTCAAGTTCTTTTAATTCTGAAAATTATCAATCATAAGCAAAATCTTGGAAATTGTTTAAACTTTGGAGTGGGATAGGTTCTTGTACGTGTAAAAGAATCCTTTAGGTCCCCATTTCAGATCAGGTGGTATCAGAGAAAGTTATACTAGAGCAAGTGGTATCATGATGCTTGATTGATCAAAGAAGGATGCTTGATTGACAGAGCAATCTATCTGGTGCTTAACTTGAAAGGTGTTTAAACAATCGAGGATTGATTGTTTGATTGTTGTAAACTTCCTGTTGTTTGAGTTTGCAGAGGTGAAAGGAAAGCTATTGATAGCTAAGTCCAGGAGAGGACAAGAAGGAAGAAGGGTTGAAGGCATTCTTCTTGTCCCAAAGGACCTCAAAGCAGTCCTTGAAGCAGAAGAGGTTTGTTGAAAAAGGCTGCTTGAGTAAGCTCTTTGTTAATCTTGTTTGAAGTTCTTTTGTTCATTTTGATAATGACTACTTCTACAAATTAGTACTCAAATTCTTCCTTCATCACAAGATTCTTTGATGAAGACATGAAGCAAGACTTGTTCATCATGATGGATATGGTGAGAGAAATGAGTAACGAACTTCAAGAGCAGTTAAATTCCATGAAGGAAGAGAAGCAATTGCTTTCTAACAAATTGCAGGAAATGGAGAGACAACTTCACATTGCAAATATGGATCTAGAAAGGGTGCATGAGTTGGATACGTAGCTCCTTGTTTCCAAAGAAGCCTTGGTCAAGTATCATCTTGAAGAAGAGGTAAATAATTACAATTCTTCTTCAAATTCTTCTAAAAATGATTATGTTGGTTCTTTTGAAAAACATACCAGAGGCATAGGGTCCAAGTTAATGTCCAAGATGGGCTATGAAGGAAAAGGCTTGGGCAAACATGCACAGGGTATTGTTGAGCCAATAATAGTTGAGGAAAGGCCTAAGTATTTCGATTTTGGCCCAGACAAGCTTATGGAGAAAGTTCCAAAGCTGCCATGAAGACAATTGAAACAATTCCAAGGAGGGGTTTCATTTCGGGTCTTCAACCTCAAGAGTGTGAAGATTGTATTCTTGGGGTATGCAATAGTGTGAAGCATACTTTGTAGAAAGAAGGTGTATATCAGCATACACTTGAACCAGAGAGTTGTGGAAACTCTAACAGCATTGAAGAGATTGATGGTGTTCCTAAGGGAGCCACTTCTTCATTCGATTCACCCCCTCATGAAGGCAATAAAGGTGAAAAAGAAAGGTATAAATATGGTTTTAACCATATTCCTTTTGATTATGTTCAACATGGTAAATTTCCATATAAGTATGGGAAAATAATTGCATGTTCCTTTTGTGGTTTGGATAACCATAATGTTTCTAGATGTTGGAAGAGAATGGCCACATACAGGAAATTTTTTAAGGAAATGAAGAAAAAAGCCAAAGGTCCACTAGACAAGGAAAATCATGATGTCAAGAAGATGCACATGTGTTGCACTTACTTTCATAAGCGATGACACATTGCTGAAAAGTGTTAGACTCTGAATCCAACAATGCTTCCACAAAACTTGAAGAAGGTGGAAAGAAAGAATGGCAGGAATGAAAAGAAAGATTCCATGATTGACGTGTTTCAGGATGATTCACATGTTGATGTTGATGTGTAGTTAAAGGAAGTGCCCTTGAAATGGATTGGTAAGAAATGGTTAGAATTCTTATCCAACTAAGATTGCATGTCTATTGATATAATGCATCTATTTGCATTTCTTTGTTAATGGAATGCAAGTTGCAGGGTTTTACCAAGAAGGTGAATGGAAAAGTTGAGTAGGAGACTCACTTTATTGCTGCAACATTATGTTCATTTCAGCTTCGAAAGTACAATGTACTTAAGCGAAAGTTGAAGGATGAAATGCATGCATGAGAAGGATGTGCATGAACACAGGGATGTTGCTGATTTCCTTGTATTTGAATATGTATGTGTAATTAACATGAAGGGTTGATTGCTTTGTTTTTAAGCATGCATGTAATGTTAATGTTGACTTGGAAAAATTTGATTTGGTCTCCAAGATGGAGATAATGATGAAGTGCTTCATCTTTGAAAAAGAATCCTAAAGTTCTTTTTCTACATGCTTGACATGAAGGGTCAATTGTTTTAAAGGCATGTTTTGTTGGCTTGTTATCTAGTCAATCATTTGTATGCAGATGTAAAGACATGGAAGTGTTCACAAGATGTGAAATCTGTTTCTTTTGATGAAGCAAGAGTTCAAGCCATCCAGTTGTTGTCTATAATTCTGTTTTTGTTAACAGTTGTTGTTGACAATATGTCAACCAGATACAAATGTAAATTTTTGTGAAGAAGATGCAACTTCACATTTGTTTGATCCACCTTGGATCAATGATCGAGGAAAAGAATTTCAAACTACCTTTTGTAACCTTCTCAGTAGGAGTTCTACATGAAGTCAAGGAGGAAGACAGCTCTTAACCAGAGGACCAGCACATCCAGGAAGGAAGTGTTCAGAGGCATTGGTCCAGAGGCACTATGCAAGGCAAGTGTATGGAGGTTGAAAGAAGAGGGTGTTGTTACTCTCATCTACTGTTCAGATCAGTATGTCAGTCTTTTGGGGTCCAGAAGATTCCCAATGGGGAGGCGTGATCCAAAATGGATCTTGAATAAACCTTCCAAGTCCTCGAAAATATTTTAAGTCGAAGTATGACAAGGAAACTATGTTGAAATGTAAGCCTGTCAAAGAAATGCAGCGTTAATGCTCAAGGGTTGTTGGATCCAAAAGATCAATGGACGGGAGCAAAACAATGGAGCAGTCACCCATTTCTATCGCATCGGAGAAAAGCCAGCGGTGTGTTTAGACTGTGGCCTTAAGAGAAATGCAATGAAGCGGACCCGGAGGATTATTGAACAAAAAAAACGAAGGAATTGAGTTTCATGGTAAACAGTATTTCGGGCAGGCTTTAGGCGGTAAGTGGTATTGGAAGGGCTTAACCCGATTCCATACACCAGCTGGCACGTAGTGAGCCGTAAGAGAGAGAAAACCGCTTTTTCGGGCGGGTAATCTCCATGCAAGTAGGCCATCCGAAAATACTGTCAGTGGTTGGATTGGAGATGGCAGATCAATGGTGGAGATTGAGTGGACTGCTTGATGTTTCGAGTTTAGTGTGAACCGATGGATTAAAAGGAAAATCGACGGACCAGATTAAGTCGCATCGCAATGAGTCAAGTTCAAAGGAATGGACCTTGGGCCGTAAGCGATTGCGATTTGCGATTGCCGATATATCGCATCACAATACTCCATCGAAAAGGGAATGGACCTCAGGTCTTTAGACCATGCGATATGTGATATTCCGATAAGCAATGGGCTGATGCACTAATAGCGATAGCATCGATCGGAGTGATCACAGATCGGAGATCAGAATTCAACAGAGCAAAGGAGAACAACAGACCATGCGACATGTGATTTGCGATGTGCACGGACCTGACGATTATATAGATGCGGGTGTAGTTTCCTTTTGAGGTTCGGCTAAGGTTCATAGTCGGGTTTTCTATGTTTTGCCATTTATTCCTATGTATTTGGTAAAATGCTCTGTTTTTGGGATTGTAGCTCCATTGAAAGGGTTTTGCCCACACCCGCCAGTCCTTTCATTTTCCAAGTCGTTTTCTATTTCAAACATCATTGCTACCCGCCATAAGAAAATGATGTAACTGAACGTGTCATGAGTGTAACTGAACGTGTCATGAGAACACGAATTAGAAGACAGAAGAGAAGGTGAAGAGACAGACAGAAGGGTCCAGCATAGAGGAAGGCATTTTTGGGAACCAAAGAGGTTTTGGTAACCGTCCAGGGGGTCTAGAGGCATTATTCTTGTGGACTCAAGGAGTTCGAGCCATCTCAGGGATAAATCCCATTGTTGTGTAGAGACTCAGGGGGAGCTCACACATGGTAATAATCTGATCCATTGAGAGGAGAACATAGAGACGCCACCAGAGGTTGGAGGCAGTTATTCTCCTTACAAGAGCCAAGAGTCGAGAGCCAAGAGCCGAGAGCGAAAGCCGAGATCCAAGAGTCGAGAGCCAGAGCCGAGAGCCAAGAGCCAAGAGCCAGAGCTGAAGACCCAGAGAAGCTTAAGAACCGGAGAGCCAGAGAAGCTTAAGGGATAAGAGCCAAAGAACAGTAAAGAGATCAAATGATCAAGCTATTGCTGATGTCTGAGGTGTGTTGAAGACAGAAGGAGGAGTTCGAGAGACAGTTAACAAAATTCTGAGGGAGTTGGTGCAAGCTAAAGTTCAAGATAGCTCAGAGAACTAATTGAAGGAGTCTAGTCCAGAGAAGCCTAGATCTGTCTGCAGAGTAAGGACAGCCAAGGGTAAGATGGTATTCTAATCCCATAGGTATAGTTGAAAACCTATGGAGTTGAGTGTGGAACTTGTAAAAGAAGCGTTACCATAATCCCAAAGAGCCTATTCGATCTGACAAGAGCTCACAGAGATGTAGCCCACGAGAATTGGGTGAACTGCTAATTAAACTCGTTGCCTTATGTGTTTGCTTATGCACTGCATTGTTTACTGTTATGTGTGTGTGAACATCAGTAAAGCAAATGAACTTAAGGCATTTGGTCAGTTAAAGGCAAACAAAAAGCATATACCTATTTCAAGTTCTTTTAATTCTGCAAATTATCAATCATAAGCAAGATCTTGGAAATTCTTTAAGCTTTGGAGTGAGAGAGGTTCTTGTAGGTGTAAAAGAAGCCTTTAGGTCCCCATTTCAGATCATAATGTGTACCAAGGAGTCATGCAAAGGGCGTGACCATACAAATCAATGACCTAGAGAGGCTTGAGACACGAGTTACAACTACAACAGTGTTGCAAATCTTGGGTAGACGTGCCTTCCACAATATCACCAGAGGGTGGATGATGCTGGTGGAGAGTGTGTTGGGAGGGACCTACTATGGGTGGGCCCAGATGATGTTGTCATTGTTGAAACAACAGTTGACACTATGCAGACGAAGGACCAATGATAACTATTCATTTGGGACAGTGTTATGCTCACTCTTCTTTGAGAAGATCCCCACTATCCGACTTCATATACATATCTATGATGGGGGCCCACAGGAGCCCAAGATGCATCACTAGGGGAAGCTATTGAGACGAGGTGAAGGGGGGGGAGTTAGACGAGTGTTCTGACCTAAATTTTTTGTCCATTGGGACCAGATGCCACTGTAGATAAATGATTATCCATATAGTGCCATGAACTATCAAGAGGATCCTGACTTACCACTTCCGTAGGGACGATCATGGGGTCCATATGGTAAGTGAAAGTTGTTATATATTTGATGCATTTATAGCTTAAAAAATATATGTATATGGTACTAATTTCTAAACTTTGTGGTATGCAGATATAGCATCGGTGAGGCCGACAAGATACATGGGACAATCCGCAACGTCAGGGGCTGAAGATCAAGGTGGGGCCACATCACAACAGAGATTACAGAGTGATGCTTTACTGGAGGATCTCCAATGTAGATTCGACATGTTACTGATTGGGCTGACAGAGTGTGGGTGGCATGAGCTAGAAGATCAGTACACCGATGAGTGTACGAGTCTTCCCTCAGAGTGGCGAGGAATCACACGGTGCATTTCTATGGTCAGTCAGGCAATACAAGATCTACAAGCTGGTGGGATGGAACCATTGGCTCGGAAGCCTTGAAATGATAGTGATTAGGCATAGTGACATGTGGATCCCCATTTTTGTTTTCATGATAACATGCTAATGAGCATGTTGGATGTATTTAGAGTATTGGAATCAAAACACTATATTATGATACATATTTATGGTTATTATTCTCTAAAAAGTTACGATACATATGCATCCATAAAAAGTTCTTATTCTCTTAAAATAATAATCTGAATGCAAAGTAGTGATAATTTTGTAATTTAGTTATTGAGTAAAGAATGACCATAACTTGCAACATTTACCAATTATCTTCGTCGACGTTTGGAACATACTCCTAATCACCTCGACCACCACTTTGTTAACGCATAGGGCAATGACCTTATGTCACTATTTTTATCTTTTTCCCACCTCGGAATTAACGAAACGCTTGAATGATATATAGTTTCGCCATGTTTCTGAAACCCAACCCCTTGTCTGAGTTTGCTTCGTTTCTTCTACATATTCCCTCGCCTTCAATACCTAGCCCTACTCCATAACGCTTGAGATCAACCTGGGTACCAAAATTTCTTATTCACTCTCATTGACAACGCCTTGAGGAGAATTGACATGGATCAGCTTTTACACTTGGCAGAAACAGTACCCGTTACAGTGAAGTCTCTCAACTCATAAAGAAACCATCCATGTTTATGCAATGTGACAAAATATGGGACAAATATCTCACATAGTTTGCAACATGTACATAGATTTAGTCTCACTAGATTTAAACTTTGCTTTAATACTAGATCTTGATGGGAGAAAATTATAGTCCTGATTTAATTTAGTAGAAGGCATTCTTCAAATTAAGCTGGTCATGTTAAATCATATTTATTTCAATTATAGAATTTTTATAAATATTTAGAAATCTAATTTATTCATCATATTCCAAAATATTCTTAAAATCTACAATCTAATTAAATTCAACTACCCATAATATCACTTAATTACCAATATCTTTACAATTATTAAATTATAATCCTTAAACTCATTATTATAATAAGGATCAATTATAATAAGAATCTCACTTGATGAGAGGTATGCCATAGGAGGCATTCTTCAAACTAATCATGCCAAGATCACTAATCTATAACCAGGTATCAACGATAATAGAATAAAACGCTCCATTCATTCTGACTTTCAAAATATTCATTGAGAACTAAATTCATGCATGGAGCCTATGAAAAACATGTGTATCAAATACGTCACACTTCATTTGATTGTCTGGACTTTGAGGTCACTTATATGTGAAACATTTTAGTTCACGTTATTGTATTTACATAGATTGATATGGAGCCCCATTAATATCTTGATAAGAATGCAGTGAGTAGGTCGGTGGAGGACTGTTTCCTGATCTTTCTTCTTTTGGAGATGGTGGGATGTTATTGCTAACAGTAGGAAGAACCGAAGACGCTGGTGACATTGAAAAATAAGGTGGTGGAGACATTGAAAAATATGGTGGTGGAAATGGTGTTGAAAGAGTAGGGTTTGGAAGCTATACGTTAGGACAAATCATAAAAGGAGGTCCCCGCAATGGTGATGGATCACCAGCATTTGGAGGAGAACGTCTTTGGGGAGGGGCGTAGATGCAGGGAAAACAGAACCATGGAGGTTGCCTTTCATAGAGATCACTCAGCTCCGCACATGATATTATTTCTTTAATGGGATCAAGGCCACTGCCACAGTGTGCTCAAAGCTATTGCCATTAACAAAGGAGATGCTCCTCTGTGATGATATTGCAACTTGCATCTGGGCTGCTCTTCAATTGGGCCTTGCATATCGCTGGTCATGGTAGCAATCTAAATTCACATGGAATCTTCCATTTTAATCAGTGTTCCACGGGGACTCGCCCCCCCTAGGGGTCTATTTTCCTCGCTCCCTCGCGCTCCGGGGACTTGGGGACGAGTAGGGGATGTTTCCCCACGCTCCCAAAATGGAGAAAACTCAGGGGGACGTGCCAGGGAAACGTTTCCCTTCCCTGAGGGGACGTTTCCCCACGCTCCCAAAAAAATGGCCTTGCTTATAGTTTATGATTTAATAGACCTAAAGTGGTACAAAGCTACTCATGTTTTGTATGGGGATAACATCTTGTGTTGTCTTTTGGTTTCAACAAGCGTTATTTTAGAGGGTCAGTATCATGGAAATTTGTTGGACCATATAGCACGTACATGAATTTTCCCTTTTAAAACTTCTCCTTTTTTTCTCAAGTGATGGCTGGATTACAGTGGGGAGATAACTGGAGTGACAGGCAAAGAATATGAGACATCCAGTTTGTGTTTTTAATTTGCATGACATTTGACATACAAACTATGGAAGCAACAACTATGTCATGTGGGAAATAATTGGGTGGACTATAGACTAACATGCGTTTACTGCAAGCATGACAAAATACTATGGGCAGCAAGAAATCTCAGGAACTGTCGTTATATATGAATTTATACAGTTACAAAATTTACACAAAGCACAGTTGCTCAGCTTGATTTCTGAAAATTATTTTCACCCCTGAAATACACTGCTAGTTTGAAGTTTGAACTGCATGGCATCGCTCTAATAAGTTAGACAAATTATCCATGCCATCGTTGGTCACCCAAGTTGGTTCGCAGATGGTCATCCTACAGTCAATGTCATTTGATAGTAAACTGTCAGAAACTCTTTCATGTGATCTTCTCATCTCTCCTGGAACTAAAACTCTTCTTTCAGCATATGGTGTACTGTCTATATTATATATAATATGACAAACTTTCTAGCTGTTGGATCCAATATAGCTGGACAACCCATTGTAGTTGCCCCTTCCACTGCCAATGCAGTGTTCCTGATCTGTTCATTTACCTTTTCACAGAATTCAGTGGCTACCTTATCAAGCTGAAACTCTCCCTCTGCTGACCAAATCTAAATTAGAATTTGAAAAAGCTGAATTAGAATTTTAAATTATTATTTATATGATATTATAAATTTGGATAATGTCAAATGATATTCATATCAATGATCATGGTTTGCAGGCTTTCAAATTCAAACCCAAATTGTCATAGTGGACCTCATTAATAAATTATATTTTATATTTATAAATTTTAAGACCCTGACGCTCCCCCACGTTTCCTAAAAAATGGTAGGGAGCTTTTGCATAGGCCGCTCCCGCGCCCCCTCGGTCCCTCGCCCCCTCGTCCCAGAACCTTGGTGGAACATTGGATATAAATAATAAGGGGCACAAGTTCATTGATTCTAGTGTGGCTGAGCATGAATCTAGGCATAGAGCAAATTCTGGGCATTTCACTGTCCGTCGTAAAGTTATCTCGCACCCAGCCAAGTGTGCACACCAGTTCAAGGTTCCTATACACTGTGTTGTCATTCTATGGTGTGTTTATTTGTATTTGTCTTGCTGAAGTTTCGATACATTCTGGAAATAATACGAAATGCCAGTTATTACCATCTCTGTAACTATGTTCAGTGAATAGGAAAAACAAATATATGTCCCTGTCTGAGTTATATTTTATGATCTGGTCATTTGTGGGTTTAAACACCTCTTATATGCTGCTGTTAGAAAGTTCTGGAACACACATACAGCACTGTGCCATGGTTATTTTATATTAAAACACACAAAAGTACTCCTACAGCCATTGTCACCACAACTATTAGACAAAATCCATAGGAGACAAATTCTTTAGAACTCAGAATTTGTTGGGTGAAATTAATATACATTCAGGGAGGCATACTACATAATCTTGTAAATATCCCTTAAGACTTCTCCACAAAGAAGTACCCAAGCCAAAGGCAATCTCTAATCTTATCAGAAAGGCCTTGTTATCTACCATTCTGTATGCCAATTGGACATAGAAATCAACCAGTCAAATACAATTGCAGTTATAGCAGCAGCACCATGTGAAGCTGCTCAGTCTGGAAAATTTAAAGCGTGTAAACCATGTAAAAATCATTGTATTGAAGCCTTCACAATGTCATAGGAAGATTTTCAGAAGTGCAGTGTACCCAGAGTGCACGACATTGCAAGTTATTACAGAGGCTTCTAACACAAGGTATGATCCAGATCCAATGAGAATGGAGAAGGATGTGTTATCTTTGTCAAATCATATTATGAAATAACAGATGAATATATTGCACAAGAAAATACCTGCATGGCTTCCCCATATAGAATTAAGGAAAAGATGATTGTTGATAAAAAGCTGAGTATGGCAGACATCGCACAAAGGATTAACCTTGAGTATGATGATGATTTGGCATACATACAGACCAAAAAAAAAAGTATTATCTATATATGTATTATGAATGAAGAGGATCTTAAAGGAAGGGCACACAAGATATTATAAAGATGATGTCTTCTGAAAGTGACATGCTTACTGAAACGACTCTTCGAGAAATTCCGGAGAATAACGAAGTATTTATCAAATCTGAAAAAAATCAACAAGTTTGATGAGAATTGTGATCTAAGCCTGAGACATGATAGAAGCTAAGTATAAAAGGTGTCAATATTGAAAAAATCAACAAGTTTGATGAGAATTGTGATCTAAGATTGAGACAGAGCTAAGTATAGAAGGTCTCAATATGTTAAGCAATATGTTAACTGCGATGTATCATGTGCCATGAATATGTGGATGCTACTGGGACAAGTAATCACTTGATGGTTATTACTCTATATGAACCATTGGAGAGATGTTTCATTTGTGTAGGCAGTGGGCATAATTTTTTAAGCTGCCTTTTTTTAACTGAAGGAGACCCTTTTAGGGGTGTTACAGAAAAAAACACTCTAGGCCAATTGGCTCTTATTGGTACAGGTAATTGTGCCTTGGATTTGAATGACAAGATGCTGCAACAGACAATTGAACTCCATTTACCCCGCTATATGGAAGGCATAAACTTTGGCATGTAACCAACTTGGTCTCCTATTACAGGGACACTGCACCGTGATGCCAAGATGTCAGGGTTATCTGCTCAGTCCCAACCTCTGCAATGCACAATTTTCTCCATTTCACCCAAGGAAAACAGATCAGATTGATGTTATGGGATATTTTTTAGGAAGATCTATACATAGTACATACAAGGCCCAGGTCCGACTTATGTAAGTATTAATATTGACACACATTTAATGATGTTACAACTGGGAGAAAATCTTTGGCATGATTAAGATGTATACATCCACCTTTGAAGGAGGACTGGAGATTGTTATTGGCATGATGGGTAAGGTGGATGTATACATCTTAATCATGGCAAAGATTTTCTCCCAGTTGTAACGTCATTAAATGTGTGTCAATATTAATACTTACATAAGTCAGACCTGGAGATTGTTATTGGCATGATGGGTAGAGAAGACCCATCACTAAATGTAGCATTCACTTTAGAATCCCACATCTACACTCAGAAGAGGACTTGCTTGCATTTCTTGTAGCAAAATTCAACTTTGAAGGGTCTTTGGAAGTTAGACACTGCAACTTGAAGTCTATGTATACGCTTGAATAAGGAGATACCTCACTTTTGAGTGGTTTACATCATTTCATTACTACACATGTGGCATGAAAAGCCCATTTTTAGTATATTTTAGATTGAGTAACTGGTGAAGAGAGTGTTGCACCTTGAAGTCTATGTATACACTTGAATAAGGAGATACCTCACTTTTGAGGGGTTTACATCATTTCATTACTACACATGTGGCATGAAAAGCCCATTTTTAGCATATTTTAGATTGCATAAATGGTGAAGAGAGTGTTTACCCCTCAATAGTCTGCATTAGGGCATTTTCATCTGAAATATCATTATTTTATTGAGGGCGAAATCCCTTGGCTAGTTCTGAAAAGTCTACTAATTTTCTCATTTTCTAATAGGCTATGCTAGGAAAACTAGAATCGCTTCTTGTGGAGACGATTTTGTGAATGATTTTTCCACTTTCATG
The DNA here is from genome assembly GCA_000404065.3 of Pinus taeda. Classification (NCBI taxonomy): domain Eukaryota; kingdom Viridiplantae; phylum Streptophyta; class Pinopsida; order Pinales; family Pinaceae; genus Pinus; species Pinus taeda. The sequence continues at coordinate 56,020 of APFE031476191.1, read as the reverse complement.
GATCTTCATGTCTGCGATTTATAGATGATCTTGATTTAATAAGTGGTCCCTCTAATCTAGTTAGACTTGTGTATTAGTGATTATTAAGTGTAATTTTGCTATTCTAGAGGTGAGGGTGCATTCTCTTGCTTTCTTCTTGGATAAATCCCTTTTTAAAAACCTGAGGAAGAATCCTAGAGGAGCATATTCACCTAAACTCCTTGGATTTTGTAAGATACTAAATGGGTCTTTTAAGGTTAGTAGTGGACAGCCCTAGATATCATCCTAAATCCACATGCCTTCCCATGAAGTCCTTCGTTGATCCCATATGTCCCAAAAAATAGCAGTAAGATAAGTACTAGCCTATGATCCTTCCATCAAAACATACCTTAAAATTTGTTCAAAACAATTTTGTTGTATTTTCTCTTCACATAACCTTGGAACTCACTGCCTAAATCACACCAGTCCTAACATGGGGAAGCCCCCCCCCCCTTAAGCAGGAGAGCTGGCCTGAAGCACAAAACAAGGTTGGTGAGGTGACAGTCTCCCCTTCTTAATTTCACTCAGGTCACACTTTATATCAAAAAGTGCAAGTTTACTTGATAACAGGCCCTAAAGGAAATACCGATCCTTAGCAATAATTCCTGATCCTTAGCAATAATTCCTTCTGTATTATTGCAATTTGCAACAAAATTGCAATTGTACCATTCGAATAATATCAAGTGATCCAACCCTACTACAATCTCGACACTTTGCAATAGTAAAGGCACATTTCTATATAATAGTATAACCATCATTTTGACAAATTTTGACAGACTCCCCAAAAAGAAATCCATTTACACTTTATAGTTTCACATTTAGAAAGGTTAACTAATATTGCCAACCAGCCTAAAAAAAGTTCATAAAAAAAGGCACCATGACAGTCTTCAAGGGCCTTTGAAATAAAAAATAATATCTTCAAAAAAATAGCAAGAGAAACTTCCATAGTAGATACAAATGCCTCAAGAGTCAAAACCCACTCAATATTTTAATTTTATATAATAAACTTATTTAAACCCCCCAGAGATTAGACTAGACCCCCCCCCCATAAAAAAGATTAAGACCCCCCCTTGCCTTTTTATTGTTTAGCGATTAGAAATTTTTGAGCACAAGCGCTGAATGGTTATCATACTTCTTATAACTGATCCTAGAGAGTATAATAACCTCAAGCCTATGTTAACCTCGAACACAAAACGTAAAATTATATTAACTCAATTTACGCTTATTATCATTCACTCCTTCGTTAGGTGGAGGGGCTTGACGTTACTTCAACAAGGTTTACGAGTTTCTAATTCTCACACAAGCAACCAGGCAATTGAGAAGAACCCATATCAAGAAAAAACAGTTGAAGAATGTTTTCTTCAAATGACGCACGGAAACATTTATTGTTTCGCTATTTTTTATTGATCAGTTTCAACCGAGTTTTATCAACAGTTTCATTCCCTTTTATTTCGCTTGCCCTTTTGTAAAATTAGGGCATGCCAGAAATGCTCCAAAGGTTTGTTCCCATCAAATCTACAGATGGAGATTTTAATGGAGTCAGCAAATTCTCATCTGAACTGAAATTTGTAAAACTAACCATGTCAATTGACCCAGAGTTTCATTGCAACCTCTTCCATACTTACGTTACATCTACAAATAGTTAGAACTGATAATGCAATAGACACAATGCACCTATTTCTTAGGTAAAGGCCCGCACAGAACAGAAGATGACATGGACTACGATTTCCCCCGAACTGGGCATATCAGACCGTGCCATGCCCCTCTAATAGTATCCTTAAAAACCGGCCTGATCAAGTCACTTCTTATTCAAATAAACTGTTAACGGAGAGCGACTTCAAATTTTCGATTTCAATAGAACTAGCAAATCTCAACAAAAATAGATAAATATCTAAATCTCGAAAATATTTTTCATTTTCCAGCGAACAGATTTAGCGAAACACATGAGTTCAAGGGATAAACATAAACATACCATTTAAGAGATCACTACAAAGGAATTCCAAACAAGAATTAAACAAAAATAAGCATTATATTCGGGCTCTCATAAGTTCAAAACCTGGTATGCTTGCAAAAGTTGCAGCAAACATGCAAATATCCCAAAACCCTAAACTATAGGATGACCTTAAATGAAAATAATCAAGTTGCTTTCCAGAATATAAAAAACTGACTCAACAACCCTAACAACAAAAATACCACGACATGTAGGACTTCAACGGTAGGACTTCTGGAAACGAGCACGAGCACCACGACCTCCGAACTTCTTCGGCTCGCAGCGCCTTGGATCAGCCACCAGCAGAGTCCTGTCATACCTGACGAGAATATCCTTTATCTCCTTCTTCGACTGCTCGTCCACGTACTTCTGGTAAAAGGCAACCAGTGCTTTCGCAATGCTTTGCCTAATGGCGTAGATCTGCGAAGTGTGCCCTCCTCCTTTCACTCTGATTCTCATATCCACGCCAGCAAAGCGATGGCGTCCCAATAGAAGAATGGGCTCGAATGCCTTGTAACGGAGAATCTCAGGTTCAATCAGCTCAATGGGGCAGCCATTGATCTTGATCAAACCTCGGCCTCGCTTGCAGTATGTCACGGCTACGGCCGTCTTCTTCCGACCGAAGCACTGAACGGAATCCACTGCCGCCATTGTTGGATGGTTGCTGCTGATGCTCCTCTCTGTCCGCCTCCCTCTGGTTTCCCTGAAACCTTTAGCACTCCAATCCCATGCGAAACAAACTCCAAAGACAGAAAATAAGGTACACTAAGTAACTTGAGTTTTCAAAACCCTAACCCTAGAAACTACAAACACTATGTTCTTAACCTATGTTTAGGGTTTAACGACGGGTGTTTGAGGGTTTGTTTATGGTGGGTTCATTCATTCGTCAAGTGGAGCTTATAAAGGGCGGAAACATGAAATGGAGATGTATAGGTTGTTAGGCGAGGCTACTATAACGATCGATGCATCATTAATTTCAGTTGATGAATTTAGATTATAGGTTCATTTAATCAAAGTTGGAGATTGTTTCACCATTTTAAAGTATTAATAATATTTTATTTTTATTTATTATTTTAGGTTTGGGTTAGCTCCTTTATTATTAGTTATAAAAATATGAAAGTTTATTATTCATTTATAGTATATGTATGATGATATAAAAATAATATTAAAGGAGCGGTGGTGTTGTTGAAAGTTTTTCCCTTCTCTACAAGCATGAAAGGGAGATAAAGGATGACTAGTGAAGTTGTTGATGTTAAGAGAATACAAAGATTGAAAGTGAGATGAAGGATGACTAGTGAAGTTGTTGATGTTAAGAGAATACAAAGATTGGCCATAGCCTTCATGTTGTTATACCATGTATTCAACATTTTCTTGTAATGGACGCATAACTAATTCCCTTACCTTGAAGCAAGCAATGAACCTATTGGACTTCATGAACAAATGAAAATCTAAATGACATGCATAAATCACATTTATATATTTAGCAACATATGTTTTTCCATGAAAGAAGATAATTAAACATCTTTTTGTAGAATTATAAACATTAGAGGTGTGTCCTTCCATCATAATGACTTATGAACTTGGAAATTCCCATAACATAGTTGATGTTGCAATTGTAATGCATGTGGGCTGAACATGGAAAAAACAAAGGCATTCAATATGAATCCCAAACTAAATAAGTCAACCCTACCTTAAAATTTCTCTGTTGTTGGTGTTTTCATGATCCGGGTTGTATCATTATATTATTTTTCATCCATCTCAATGCTTTCAAAGTGGAAAAAGTGGAAGAATCAACACACATGACTATTTGATCCAGCGAGATCCAATTTGGAAAATTCGGGTTTGAAACTTTTTAGAAAAAATTGAGGCATCAAATAGCATTTTTCGGGGTGTGAAACTTTCCTGCTTAAGCATAGCACCTTTAAGTGCTATTATACACACAGATACCTTTCCAATGGCACAAGAATTGTCTCAATCGGAGTTTGTAAAAATTATGTCACTCAAATGTTGACCTTCCTATTTTGACCACCATAATTCGAGATGATGCCATGCCAGCCCCCATTATTCATAGAAAAGGGGCTATCCATGTGATCATTGGAAATAAAACTCTAGAAAAGTACATATTGTAACTCTAGTTAAGAATTAAAGGAGTCAAATTTAACCACTAGTAGGCTATCACGCCATATTATAATCAATCCACTAGGAGGAAAAGGGGTTTCATTCTATTTAGTGCATTTTGTTCCATGGATGAGTACAATAGCTGACAGTGGATAGGGAGAGAGTAAAAGAGGGGGCTTATGCATTGTAGCAACCCACGGCCCACAAGCCTCATTTCTTTATACTTGTAGTTTTCCATTTAGAGAAAGAGAGTGGAGCGACCTCACCTTCCAACTGGGTTTTCTCCTAAAAGGGTTTCCTATGTTATATCTTTCTATTAATTTGTAGTTTTTGAGCCTTATTTCTCTATTCTCTATTTGTTGCCTATTTTATCCATTACAGGTGTAAGCATAACATAATGATTAATGAACCCATATATCTAAAGAGAAGTTAACCCTCATAGTGTAGATTTTGGGTTTTAAGCATAATTTTATCAGATTTGTTGTGACAAACTCTCCAGTGGAAAATCCACGCTAGTTTATGGATTATTTTGGTATCAAAACATGTTTCTTTGGGTATATTGTGGGGAGTTGCAAGGGATCTAGATTAGTTAAGCCAAAATTCAAAGAACCTCGGTCATGGCCATCAAATTTGTGAATAACCCTAAAGATCTCGCAAAGGATGTAATGTCCTTGTCTAATTAAATTGCCCAAGGTAGGATGAAGCAACCTATCCAACCATGTAGGCTATAGGTAATTATTAAGGGGGGGACCTATTATTTAATGTTATTGGGGTAACAATTGGGTAAATTTAGGTAATTGCAGGAGAACTTGTGAAAGAAGCCAAATTTGGGACAAAGTGGAGGCACGGGGCTTCACTCAATGAACCTCTTACATATCATGTGTGTTTGTGCCATATTAAACAATACATATTGGAAAATACCTCTAAAAATCACATTATTTAACCCCCTACCAATACGAACCCAATACACCTTCCCAATTTAAATACCTCTACTTTCACTAGATATTGTAGGTATCCATTTTTTCATTAACATTTTTTTATACCCCTTTATATTTTTTCTTTAACTTTGGCCTCCATTTTTTATACCTACCAATATAAAAACCCTCCACCCACTATATATCCCCCAATATATTATGTCATTTTTTCCTTAATAAATATCCCCCAATATGAACCCACGTGGTACGATATTGCTCCCCCAATGAAGCCCTAGTGAGTGGAGGGAAACTTGTTAGCCCCTCAAAATAAAACTAGGAGAAGAGACCCCAAAGGGAATCTATAAATAAGAGAGAGGGTAATCATTTCTATGATCATGGTTTATGGATATTTTTGTTTGTGAGTTGAGGCTTGTGATGGTTTTAAGACCCCTTTCTTTTTTATTAGTTTCAGTGGTGAAAGATTCCACCCTAGCCAATCCCTCTCTCTATTTTGTTTAACATATTTTTCCTCGGCAATCTTTCATCTAATTTTGGCAAGCAAGGAAGGATATTTGTGGAATGATTGATCAAAGGAGAAATATTGAAGCATCGAAGTCTGTCTAAGAAAATTTTACGGTAGAAAAGACCTTATTATGAGTCCCAAACAACTCTTTTATGGCAACGCAAGCCTATTCACGAAAATACAAGGCAACAGGGAGTCTGCTAGCAACAAATTAAGCCAAGGCATGCAAAAAAGGCTCCCTGAATAGCGAGGGCAATTGAGGGTTGAAACTCAGGTTTGTGATAACAACCCATTAGAAAGTGAGTTATATGTGACAAATGGAGTCATCAAGGATGGCAAAGCTTACTACCTAAGGTAGCATGAGTCTCTGAAATCGTATCTCTATAATAGCAAGGTCTTTCGCATTATGCTGGCAACGAGGTCTCATCTCATGGATGTGGCCCATTTTTGGGGTTTTTGAGCAATGTCATATTTTGGGACCCTTTAATTGAGGCAGCGTAAGGTTGGAACCCTCCTTTCTGTGGTAGCGAGGGTCTCGAGGCAACAAAGGTCCTCTCTGATGGATAACAAAGCATTACAGGTGGTTCTTAAGGCAAAAGGGGTATTTTCTAAAATATTGTAAGTGAACTAAAGGTAGAATAGCAATGTATAGAGAAATAAGGAATAAGGTTACAATTGTAAGTTGAATAACCCTACTATAGTAATTGATGAACTTCTAAATCATTTAATTGTGTGGGATAAATAGATTGATTTGTAGTGTGCTAGTGGAATTAATTGTTGTTGAAATTCTTATGTATGTCCTTGTACATTCAATAAATACATTGTTTAATGTTATAAATTGATGAGCATTGTGCTACTATTGTGAAATAAAATTTAGTCATGTTATTCGAAACCCTAGCTAAAAAAAAATTGCACCCTAAGGATAAAATTTTCCTATGGATATCAGAATGGTATCAGAGTTATGCATCCTACCACCCTATGAGCATGTGAATTCTATATGTTTCTAGAAGATATCGAAAACGTTACAATCAAGAGGAAGAGGGTTACCCATAGCTCAACCATGGAAGAAAGGGAAGAACAAGAAAACCCTTTTGGTATCTTAAATGAGCTATTGTTGGGTCTAAAATGCAGATGCAAATTGGAGTTTCATTTACTATCAATCCAGGTAAGTAAACTTCGAGGATCATTCAATATATATTGACTTAGAGACAAACTAAACTAAGCTAGGTGAAGAAATGCCAAAGCTCCCTTACAGGAGGTATTTCATTGGGATCTCCAAAACATATCTAGTCATTTAACAAAATGAAATCTAAAGACATTGTGACAAGTGTAAGAAATATTAAAGCTCCCTTACAGGAGGTTGTTCATTAATATTTCTAATCATCTTAATCAACAAACTATTTAAACTAATGAAATCAAACATCAAATAACAAATCAGATTCATTGAAAGAAACATTAATACTTTCTTATGAAAGGTCATTCGTTAATATTTCAAACATATGAACCTAATGAAATTTACAAACAAACATAAAATGAAAGCTTATCAAAACAAAAGTGTACTTGCTAGACATTGGGGGCCCTTCCAAGGATTCACAAGCACATCAAAAGAGAAGTCAAATGTAGAAGATCAGAGAAGCGCCATTTCACTTATCTTCAATTGCAAATTGCAATTACAAGTTCTACATTCCAAGAGGTTCTAAAATCTCCATTACAATGACTCCAAATTCTAACTTCTCATTACAAACTTATAAGATCCTAAGGTTTTAAATTCTAACTTCTCAATTCTAAATTCTAAATTCCAAAATTACAAATGAAGGAGATAACACTCCTATTTATACAAAATTTATGATAACAAACTCATAAATGTGGATCCATTATTCCCTCTTCAGATCCACGTATCTCTCAACCAATGGTGACACATAACCCTATCCTCCATGATCTTCTCCATGAGGTCCATGATCTTATCCATGAGGTCCATGATCTCCTCAAATTCGAATTTGAACATAGAGTGCCACATAAAGGTGCCTTAGAAGCTTCCTTTGTACCTACACATATCAACAAACTCATTCTAATTGTTAAGTATAAGTATATGGATATTATTTTATGAAGTTCAACCACAAATTCACTTAAAAATACTAAGAATTAATAATGTTTTGGAAAACACAAAGCTAACCCATATAATGATGAAAGTGAAGTGGATGTGATGACATGGTGGTGGAATAGAGGTGAGAAAATGTGTGAATGGAGTGAAAGTGGATGTAGTTTAAGGATAATTCTCAGGCCCAACAACTATCAAGGGGGCAACAATAGATAATCCAAGGGGTCTAACAAATAGCCCAATTGTTAGCACAAGGGCAATGGAAGATGGCCCAAGGATGATCCAGATTTTGCGAAGGAACGAAATGAAATACAAATATGAACATAAACACGGAGATACAATGAAAACATAACTTCAATTCATTAATAACAAAGTACTAAAAATTGTTTACATGAAAAATGGAAATAAAATAGCTCAAGCGATGGTAGGTTATCTCTGAGAAGAGATGTGGTGACTACAAGTCTTTTGAAATATGTTACAATGAGGCTAGAAGGCCTATTTATTATTGGGAAACAATGGAAAACACTAAACATCCAAAAACCTAACCCTAGGAGATGAAACACCAAAAATTTGTGGGCCCCATGGGGGTAAATTGGTACATCAACTTCCTGGGGTCGTAAATTTGGCATACGATCTTCATTTGGCGCGTACGATACCTCATTAGCAAGGTCTATTTGAGGACTACAAATTTCGACTACAAACCCCTATTGTAATGTATTAGTTTGCTCATTTTCCGAAGAAAAAAATGTCGTTTAGGGCCTCAAAACATCTTTGGAAGTTCAGGACCCGAAAAAACTGCCAAAATAATAAATTGTGCTACAATTAAGGAAACTAAAAGAAACAATGGTGTCGGTCCAAGTGAAATAGGTGGGTGGCCACCAATATCTAGCTGAATTAGTCCACCCCCAGGAAGCAATGATCCCCATTGCATTGAGTGCATCCATGAGATGAAGAAACTTCTGTTGAACTTGGTCCCCGGTGAGCCACTTGCCTTGGTGCAGGAGTTGGCCAACTTTGACAACCCAATACAGTTGGATCTTATGTCGGCGAGTCTTCTTGATCTACATGTCAATGATCCACTCAGTTGTGGCATATTCCATGCAGTTTGGGTTTAGCTCTGTTGGTGTGAGTTTTTTTGCAATGTCTAATGTGTCCAATAATGGTGGAAAGTATGATCGAAGGCGGTCCACATTGAACACTAGGTGTAAGACAAGGAATGGGGGAATGTTCATCTCAAAATCATTGTCTCCCACAACCTTCGTGATGATGTAAGTCCCATATCGGAGTGGTATGAGCTTCCGATGAACTCTAGTAAGGTGTTCTTTCTGCAAATGTAACCAAACTTTGTCGCCCACCTGAAATTCATGTGGCACTCGATGTTGATCATGTCATTGCATGTACTTCGCATTGGACTTCTCTAAGATGTCGTGAACCTGTTGGTACATGTGTTGGATATGTTCAATAAACCTGGTTGCTTTATCAACTTCAGACTGTACATGTGTGGATTATGTTTGTGTAGTCGCATGAGGCATGGCGACATCAATCAGACACAATGGTTGAAATTCCAGACCCACTTGAAAGGAACTACAACCAATCGAGTTATGGAGAACTTTGTTACAGCTATGTTGTACATAGGGGAGGCTCTCATCTCGGGTTTGTGGATGCTTGGAGTTGTACATGCGGAGTATGTGCACTATCATCATGTTGATAACCTCTGTTTGGCCATCAGTTTAGGGATAGAATGCAGTCGACTTGGTGAGATTGGTATCCAATAGTGTCTAGAGGCTTGACTAAAATGTGCTCAGGAACCTATTATCATGATTTGATATAATGGTCTGCGGGATCCCAAAATGTACCTGCACTTGTTCAAATAAGAGTTTGCTAGCATCCTCTGCTGTGATATTCTTCTTGCAAGTTGCCAATATAGCCATCTTCAAAAATCTGTCCACAACCACAAATACACAATCATTACCATGCTTGGTAGAAGGAAGGCTAGATAGATAATCCATGGAGATGGATTTCCAAGGCTGGTTTAGAGTAGGCAAAGGAGTGTACATGCCTGGTTTCTTGATGGTTGGCTTGGCGATGACACATTCAATGCAGGATATGATATATTTTCCAACATCCTATTGGAGTTTTGGCCGATAAAATTACTTTTGTAGTACGAACACAATTTTCTCCACCCAAAGTGTCCTGCGACCCAACTATAGTACGCCTCCCAAATTAGCTTGGCACTCTCACTTGAAGGAACACAAAGATGGCACAGGTAACATAATGATGCATCCTGGAGGTGGAAATCATGAACTTGTTTGCCATCCACTAGCATTTGGTATGTGGTGGTGAACTATGGATCATTTTTATGTAGTTGTGGCCATCCAGAGGTCTCGTGGCCACAAGAGTTGAGAATAGTATACAATGCTGCAATTGGGGGTCGACTGAGGCAATCTGTAACATGATTGATGTTGCCCTTTTTGTATTTAATGTTCAAGTGGAATTGTTGCAAATATGTAGATCACTTCTTATGGTGATTCTTCTATAGCTTCCCTTGTGTCTGTATAAATTGAAGAGGTCGGTGATCCGTGTGGATGACCGTCTCCTTCCCTAGAATGTAGTGTTCCTATTGTCGGCAAGCCTATACGATAGAATACATCTCTTTATCATAGGCGGGGTACTTCCAAATTATATTAGAAATTTTCTCACTATGATAGGGCATTGGATGCCTATGTTGGATGAGGATTGCACCAATGGCATAGTCGAAGGTGTTTGTCTCAATTTCAAATTGTTGATGCAAGTCTAGCAATGTGAGTACAGGTGCAAAGAAGAGGTGGTGCTTTAGCTCAATGAACACCTTTTGTTGGGACTCGAACCAGGAAAACTTTGCTTTTGCTCCACCCTTGGTAATTTTACTCGAAGGCCAAGTGATATGGGAGATTCTTAACACGAACATTCGATAAAAAAAATTGCGAGGCCCAAAAAGTTGTGAAGCTCTGTTAGAGCGGTCAAGGCTGGCCAAATCTGATGAGTTGGATCTTCACCAGATCCACATGCATGCCTTTCTCATATATGATGTATCCTAGATATTGGACCTGACTCGTGCCAAAGGTGCATTTCTCCAAGTTGGCACATAGTTTGTGTTGTTGTATTGTTTGAAGGACCTGTCAAATGTGTTGCAAGTGCTCTTCCCAACTCTTACTAAAGATGAGGATGTCGTCCAGATAAACAACCAAAAATGAGTTGGTTTGAGGGGGCCTGACCTAGATTCAACGTTAGTTAGCCAAACAAATCCCTACACTACTGGCCCTTTCGGCATTAGCTTGCAGAGTGTTGACTAAAGTTTCATCCGAAGCAGTATGGGGGGGTGCTAGAGCCAAGTTTCCGCACCCTTAAGATGGATGTGATGTCGGTTTATTCCAACTATTCATGCCTTCGCGTAGGTTGCTTCGTGCTCTGTTCCACCCTTTTGTACCTTTGCGAAGTGTTACAATCGGCTTCCGCTCAGTCCTAACCAAGGGCTGAGATGTTTTCGTGCCGCTAGGGCAGTGAACTGTGATATTCCCCCAAACTATGCTAAGTATCTTACTTATCTGATTAACATATCTTAGTTAGCTTTGCGTAAATAGATGTTCTCACTTGCGTTCACTTAACCGATACAATTATACACCTTCGCGCATCATATAAGCATTAAAAGTGAAATTCATACCCGATATAATAGATGCATAAACAGGAGATAAATACATAGAATTGATAGAACACTTCTCTTTATTAATACTTATAGATGATTACGGACATGACTCGCCTTGCGCAATCAGCTGCTGACTAATAGGCCACTGCGCACTCTGCTGCAGAGCCTCTACCTACGCTATGACCCAAAACTTAGACTTACACTTCAGAGCTATCTCGCATACATCTTCATTACTTCGACATTGTCTCAATTTATTGATTTCTATCTACTTAGAACTTAGCTCTATTTATATAATCCCATGGTCTGCGAAACATGGGTAAATCTTTTACAACCGACATTACATTATCAAAATAAGAGTGGACAACACTATGACTCTTTAACATCTACGCACTCCGCACCCACAAAATGTAGAGTCTTTACATTGGAATTACAAAATTGGACCAAAATCTAGGCTCTAAGCCCCAAAACTACCCTTGGGGGATCCCACGCCCAACAGGCCCCCAACAAAAACATCGTGACTCACCCTCGAGTCACTCTGCAGGTGCAGAAATCTTAGCATGAAGACCTCCCAACTCTATTTGGATCGCTGCAACTTCAACAACGCACTGAGTGGTTGCCTGTTGGACTTCCTCCACGCATTGTTCGGTGACAGTTGTTGTTGAACTGCTGCCCTGAATCCTCTCCTGAGTTGCTTGCAGTGGCGTGAGCTTTGCTTCAATGGAGGTTGTAATTGTATACGCCTCATCAATCCATGGCTGTAGGCGCACTTTCAAGACTGCCTCTTTATGCCAAGCGACATCCACCTGTTCCTTGAGCACCTTTGCCTAGTGCATCCTTGTAAGCCTCTGTGTAAGGGAAATCGTCTATGCGGTCCCTTTTACCTCATCGTATTTCTGTTGTAGCTCGCGCGCCTCTATCTCTAGGCGCTCTATGTTCCGGTGCTCTTGCAGGGTGGTTACGACATCGAATGACTGTTCAAACAACTTCATACGGTGTGTCACTGCACTGTCAACCACTGCCATTGCTGTTGTGACCGCGGTGGTACGTTGTTCTCTGATCTCCGGCGAAGTTGAAGGATGAGCCTTCAACTGTAGTTTTGTGAACTACAGGTTCAGCTTCAGCTGAACCTTGGCCATTTATGCTCTTGCGTCGCACACCCTTGTAGCTAATTTACGAACTCACGCCTCCACTAGTTCTTCTGCTTGAATGGCCAACTCCGGGACCATCTAGTAGTCTTCCTCCACAACCTACATTATCTATTTGTTCTGCTCCACTAGCTCATTGTGCTACAGGCTCAACTACTCAATGTTGATGCGTTGCTCGCTCATTACCGGTAGAGCACGACTCTCCCTGGTCCTGAGTTCTGCGATGACTCCATCTTGTAAGAGGTAGAGCATCTCCTGAGGGAACGTGGCCATGTTCAACCCTACCCCTTTCAAATTGCTCACCATGGGTCTGTTGGCTTCCTTTTCTGTAGTAAGTGCCCCATCTAGTAGCACTATCGTATTGGTCACCCTGGTGTGCAACATTTCCTTGGCAGCTGAAGTGCCAACTGTGAGGCTGGTGGACACTGTGTCAGCCTACTGCAACTCTTGTATCTCTGTTCAGAGAGCCCCCAATACCAACTGTTGTTGTTCCTCAAACTGCTGGAGGGTCTCTGCGGTGACATCCCTCATCGTTTCGCTGATATCATGCAAATCCCCCTCAACGAGGGTGATTGGGTCAAACGTTATCTTTGATGCCTTTGTTTTCTTCTGCAGCATTGTCTGCTCGCGTGGTTGCAGACATTTGAGCTAGGTGGACATCATCTGTGAGTTCGCACCACCTTGTTCTGTGTCTGTCTCTGGTTCATGCGAAGGTGACTTTTGCCCTTCATGCTCTTTGTCTATTGTTTTCTGCTGCTCCGCCAACTTCGCAGCGTCGCGCGCTGCCTGGACCTTAGCTGTTGCTTCTTCTTTCCTACGCTTTTCCACTAGCTGTGCCATCCAAAGTTTTGTCTCTTCCTTCTTGTGTTGCGCGACGAACTTCTATGTTTCCATCACGAAGTTAGTTGGAGTGCGCCACTCCGGCGGCCAAGACTCAAGGACTGTGAATATCACATCGTTAGTCCCCAAATATGGTAAATCATGCCACATCTTCGTAGGTCCTTCTACGCCTTAATGAAGACATGGCAGAAATCTACTTTGAACTCTACAAAGCTCTGCAAACTGTTGCAGACTGTGGGCGATAACCACGACTTGCAATTGATCCCCATCTGGATGTTCATCTCCATTAGCACACAAAATATATTGCTTTCTCTGATCCAATGTGCATCCTTGGTCACCCACAATGAAGCGTACTTCGCTGCCTCTGCAAGGTCTAGCACGACTGAAGGGAACTGGCTATCTTTGGGCAGCTCCCATGCCATTAGTACTATTGACAACATGAGCCATGCGTAATGAAACGTTTTGCTATGCTCCTGTTCCTCGTAGTAGTTCGCAAGGAACTCGCTGCATAGATAGTTCGCCTAGTTGAACTGGACTCCTCTACACATTGCGCCGCTAGTGCAACCACTGCGTGGGCACCTCATCTGCGTGACACTTGCGCATCACTTTCCCTGCTAGGATTTGTGTTGTGACCTTAACTGCAGGGTTGTTGATGCTGGAGATGGCATACCATTGCTTCTTCTTCTCCAATTTGAACTTCTTCTTCATCGCTTCTGCGAGGGCCAACTCACCACCTTTTCCCTCTGAAATATCTGATGGGTCCTCTCCTAAGCAAGGTCGCCGTGTAAGTCAGTGAATCAGATGCTCTGTGATGGGGATGGGCTCCTCCAGCCACAGGAACCCATCATGCACAAGTAAAGAAGCTACCTGATGACAAAGACGGCTATTGGAGGCGCAGTGGTAATACGGCACCAAGAGCAGGTTTAGCAATCCTGCTTTCTCTACACCTCTGAGCCAATTGCGCAACTCCAATTCAACATTCCAGCTATCGCATCTATTTTCTGGCGCATTAGCTTCGCAGTCGCTAAATGTGGGAACTTCTCATGGTTTGCGGCGTCCCAATCTTCAAATTTCAACACGGGGACCCGCCCTAGGTGAGATCCCTAAAAAATAATATTGTCAGGGAGTAGCGGGGTTTGTAGAGAGCTCTTGCTCTCATCTATACCCTTACGTGGAGGAACATATTCAGGTAACCATGTAATAAGGTCCGCACCCTGGGTTTCAACGTCCATCTCTGCATCCTCCTCCTCCACCAGGATTTCTTCAAACTCTTCCTCCTCATCGACCTCCAAATTAATAGCCTTCCCCTTGTCTTGCAGGATGAGCTTGGTCCTTAGTGGATTTTCTGGGTGAGACACGCACCGGTATCATGGCCTACTTATCCTTCTCAGGTCTCAGTGATTTAGGGACCTCAATGATTATTCTGGTGCTCTCTGGGGCTTCTACTTCCGTAATTTCCTGCGCGGCTTCCTCGGCTGTCACTACTCCTGTATCCATGGCTTCTTCGAGTGTTGACATAGTGTTATTCCACAGTTCTTTCAGTGTCTCTGGTAATCGCTCAAACAACAAATTCGATTTCAAAGTCTCGAATAAGTCTCGGTTCATGAATACTTGAGTGCGTAGCAACTCAATTCTCAAATTGCCAAGTGTTTTTCACTGGACAGCCACTTGTAATTTATAGTGCCTTTTAAATTTGAATTCGACCATTCCCCCCGTACTTGGTTCATTAATGCTAGATTGGTGGCAGATTTACAAGAATCTAGCCCAAAAATATCGCCTTAAATGCCTGCCACTCGCTCCATTTTGCCGGAAACCAACCATCAAATCCTGAATAGTGACTTCAACAATCACTTTTCGGCAGACCTGTGCGCCAACACAACTATATTTGCACTATCGCGGACCCTATGACACTTCGTTGCTTAGCGCAGCTCTCAGGCACTGTAGTTTATAGTCTCGTACCTCCTTTCAGTTTCCTAGAGTGCTAAGATCGCGCTTCTGTCGGCTAGTCAGATGGTCGAGCCACCTATGTATGGCTTTAGACGACTGCCATTCACTTTTCCTAGGAAGGGATCTCCATTCAACTTAACCAACTGGACCGTGCCTCTGTCGGTAATCTCCTTAATAACATATGGCCCCAGCCAATGCATTCTAAGTTTCCCTATAAATTTATTAAACTTACTATCATACAACAACACCAAATCATTCACCTTAAAGGTGCGCAACTTAATATGTCGATCGTGCCATGCTTTTTCACGCTGCTTTTGGACTTGCTGGTGAAATCCATCCAAAAAACGTTCTTCTTTGAGCTCATCTAGCTACGCAAGCCTCTCCTACATGGCTTCGCGATCCGTCACACCTGCGAGCGCTGAAATGTTGACTAGGAATGATGTATTCCACAGGCATTACAACTTTCACTCCATAAACAATTCTAAAAGGTGTCTATCTCATCAGCTTCTTGCATGTCATTTGATAAGCCCATAACAGTGAAGGTATGCATAGATCCCAATCACTTCGCTGCACATTGCATACCTTGGTCAGCGCGGTTTCCAGTACTTTGTTGAACGCTTCTATTGTCCCGTTAGCCTGCGGGTGATAAGGTGTGCTCTTTTGATGATACACTTAAAATTCCTCCATTAGTGCGCTAATCATTTCATTCAAAAAGGGCGTGCCCCGATCACTCATCAAAATCTTTGGGCATCCAAATCACGTCATTACATGCTCAAAGAGAAACTTCGCATTAGTCACGCTCGTGCAATCTTTCAAAGGCTGCGCTTCTGCCCAATGAGTCAAATAATCCATCGCAGTGATAATATACCTCGTGCCTGTCTTCCCTTGAGGCCAAATAGGTCCTACAAAATCTATTACCCACTTTTCGAAAGGCTGCAACGTTGTCTGTGGATTCAAAGGCATTTCATCCCTCCGCGATGGCTTACCTGTTCTTTGACATACATCGCATGCCTTGCAATATGCTTTTGAATCCTAATGAAGGGTTGGACACCACAACCTTGTGCATAGAATCTTCTGTGTGGTTGCTCTTCCCGCATAATGTCCTCCCACAGTGCCCCCATGAGTGTCTGTGAGGATGCTGCTTCGTTCAAATTCAGGTACATACCTTTGCAGTATTTCATCATTCCCCATCTTGTATAGATGCCCAACAATGATAGAGAAATCTATTGTGGGCACCATTAATTCCTTCTTTTGTTGGACAGAGTATCCTTCTGGCGCAGTTCTAGTTGTTAGAAAGTGCATTATATCTTCAAAATGTCCATTCGCTATGTGCACAACAAAGAGTTTCGCGTCAGGTAATCCTTCCTCCAAACTAGTAGGTTCCTCCCCTGTCTCAATGTGCGACAGGTGATTTGGTCCCGCGTTCAATCGTTCAAGTTTCACAACAACTTCAAAATCATATTCTTGGAATAATAAAAACCATCTACAGATGTGCCCCCCCCCCCAACACAAGCTTATTTGACCAGGTACTTTAGCACGGAGTACATGTGCATCTGCTTAGGTTGGGGTTTGTTGTCATAGGCCTGCATCCATGTGCGTGAATCATTCTATCCATCATACTTTTCTGTTAGTCACATCTTAGGCTTCCCAAATCGTACTCGCATCATTCGCCTACATTCACGCCAATTGTCAAAGCTTCCTTTGTGCGTACCCCACAATCTCGCGGGCATAGCGCGCAGTACCCAGTCGAAGGCCTGGAAGCGTTGCTTTTCTGAAACCTCCCTTTCAAATGCATCCAAGAAGGTATCTACCTCATTTATACCATCATAAGTAGGAAGATCTCTTACTTCTGTCGACACGCAATGCAGCGACTGGGTCATCATATTGCAATTCAACGTAGTTACTTCGTGTAACTGATTCTGCCAGTGTTTTATTTCCTTTTTGGAGTCCGAAGTGTAAGAGCTCTTGCGCTCCCATGTATTTCACCCATCCACGATGGGATTCACCTAGTCTTGGTCTCGTGCTGTTATTTTGTAGATGCAGTCCAAATCATCATCACTCTCATAATCGCGGACCGGCTCCGTATAACGCGATCCTTCAGCAGGATCGAGGGTTATTATTACGCATAGTGAATTCTTCTCAAAAATCATCTTTCTCTTCTTCAAATTGATTACCTTGTTCATATCAATAGCCCAATCAATTCCCAAGAGCGCGGGGTAGATATTGTTGTCACCAACAATCTCTATTACTTCAAAATCCGCCAACGTGCTCGCTCCTTTAATATCCATGGTTACCCCCTGCAACCGCCCCATGGGTATTATTTTCTGTTGATTCGCCATCCTTAGTTGAATTGGAGACCATTGTAGTGCATGTCTCCCCATTCTCTCTCATGTCTGTTTCGACAGAACATTTGCATCTGACCCTAAATCCAGGATGACTTGATCCATTTCGTATTCTCTATTCTGTGCAATAAGTCTCATTTCATGTCTCGTCCTTGTTTTATGTTTTCCAATCTTGCGAACTATGCGCGGTTCAACTGGCGCAGTCCTAGCACATCTATTGATGAGCTCCTGTAACCCTTTCACAACCTTACTATCTTGCAGTAACTTCATACAGGTTTCCAAGAAAGTTTTGAGCATGGATGGCTCCATCTCCGGCTCAGGCTTATCTTTGCTTCCTGAAGTGGAGGCCTCACCGAAGCTCTTCTTAGCTTCCATGAAGTTTTCCCGAGTGTGCTCCAAATCAAACTTGGCTTCTTTCATTGGGGCTTTGCGAACCCAAGTACTATCTTCTGGTTGTTTCCCCTTACCATCTCCCGTCTCGATTCCACTTCGAAGCACTATATTTACTTTCGTATCTTCCTCACGCGACTTAGACCTCATCATCTTCAAGTTTTGAGTCGGAGGAGGTAGTAGCGCTCTTTTTCACGTATCATAGATATCAGTGTAGGACAATCTTTCGTCTCATGATCAAACAATGTGTAATACTTGCACGACGGGTGCGTTGGATTAGTGCAATCGCAGTCATAGTGTCTTGTCCCTCCGCAATTGTAGAAAATTAACTATCTGTGACCTCTACCAGGTCCTCCTCCACCTTGGCCTCGTCTGCGCCCCTGAAACCCTGTCCGCGCCATTCCTGCATTTTGGTCAACGGGTCGCGTTTCAGCTTGAACCTTGTAGGCGGGAGTTCTATCCATCATCAATTCATAGCTTCTGCAAGTATGCTTGTCATGTCCCATCGACCTACAAAATTTGCAGAACAATTGTTGCGGAGTTTGTGTATACTTCTGTAATAAGTGGCAGTTGTCCATGGCATGTTTTTCTGTTATTTGACAGATAACGCACCATAAAGTAGGCGTCATGCTAGGTCCTTCTTGAGCTTCTGCCCTTAAAGGCATCGGTCCTCCTCCTGTAAGGTAATTTGTAAATACCAGGCAGTAGTCTTTGTCATGACCCTGAATCTTGCATTTTACACACCACACTTCTTTGCGTACCTCTAGCCAAACAGTCCTATCCTGTTTCAGACTTTGCATCTCAAGGCACAGATTCTTCAACTGTGCATGGATCTGCTGAACTCCTAGGTTAGTATCTTGCATCGGGGTCTCATGTAGCCTCATAGCAATCTCTAAGGCCTCTGCATGAGTTGTTATCTTCTGTTGCGACAACACACTCCTTAGGTGTGGTAGTAGCGAAGCTACAAACCACTCGCGATGTTGTCCATCCGTCAAATTCATGTTGGCTTCATGAATCGTACATTTTAGGCCCTAATCTAGTTCCCAAGGCGTCTCGCCTGGTAGCATCATGATTTCTTGAATCCAATTATCGACTACACTTCATATTTAGGCCTACTAAATTCTCTATTTAGCACTATTTGGATGTCTACGACTCTCGCATTCGGGTTATCATTGGAGTACTTAATATACCAGGTTAGCACGCGATCCTGCATAGCACTAACTAATGTCGCTTTCTTTATATGGTCATCTGTAACACCTTGCGCTTCCCATACAGCCCTTACAACGAACCAAAATTGGCCTGGATCCTCATTTCGCAAACCTTTGAACACAAGCAACTTCATTGTGTTTGCCATATTGAATCGCGGTGGTGGTGGAGTTGGTACGGGTGAAGTTGGAGGTGATGGCGGTGAAGCCAGTGGTGGTGTGGGCAGGGGTGGTATTCACGAAATTCTTTGTCTTATCAGATGAATATCACTTCACGGAGAGATCTTCTCTAGCTCTTCCTCGTCCCCTCGCAGAGGTGAAATCAGGGGCTATGCTCTGGACCCTTATTTCCTTCGTTTCTATAAATTCTTTTGCTTCGCATAGACTTGAACATCAAGGTAGTTGCATAACCCGTTTTTTGCACAACAACATTTTAATCCAAGTATTCAAAGATTTTACGTACATACATCGCGATCCTTTAAGAAAGCGTCGCTCTGCCTCGCTATAATTGACTGAGGTGTTGACTACGAACTCTGTAACAAATCCTCCTATAATGCAATTGAGCCAATGATCGACGATGCGCATGATCTTATCCTTCGATGCTTCCAACCTTCGCACTAGATCTGGGGTCCACATAATAGGATTGTCAAGTTTCCACCTTCCTTAACTATTTGCTAGCTTCACAATCCACTCGTATAGCTCAGTAGGGAAGGACGTGAAAAAGATTTCATGGATCTCCATATACAAGTAGCTATCTAGCCACTATTCTTTTGACAGCCATGGGTTTCTGTTTTCTTGTGCCGCGAACTTGTGAATTCTTCTGTCCACCCAACCTTCGATTTCTTTCTTAGTTGGATTCTAGTTGTGTGACATCACACATCTCTATGCAGTTTCTGGTCCCGACAATGGAACCATTTGTTGGCTTGAGGGGAACTGATCCAGGTTCAGTGTTAGTTAGCCAAACAAATCCCTACACTATTTTCCCTTTCGGCGTCAACCCGTGGAGCGCAGACTAAAGTCTCACCCGAAGCAGTATGGGGGGATGCTGGAACCAAGTTTTTGCACCCTTGAGATGGATGTGATGTTAGTTTTTTCCAACTATTCCTGCCTTCACGTAGGTTGCTTCAAACTCTGTTCCACCCTTTTGTACCTTCATGAAGTGTTACAATCAACTTCTGTGTATCCCTAACTAGGGGTTGAGATGCTTTCGCGCTGCTAGGGCAGCGAATTGTGATGTTCCTCAAAACTATGCTAAGTATCTTACTTATATTATGAACAGATCTTAGTTAGCTTCGCATAAACAAATATTCTTATTTGTGTTCACTTAACCAATACAATTATACACCTTCACGCATCATATAAGAATTAGAAGTGAAATTCATACCCGATATAACAGATGCATAAACAAGAGATAAATACACAAAATTGATAGAAACATTCTCTTTATTAATACTTCCATATGATTACAGACTCGACTCGCCCTATGCACTCAGCTGCAGGGGTCCGTGCACTCAACTGCGAACTACTAGACCTCTGTGCACTCAGCTGCAGAGCCTCTACCTATGCTATGACCCAAAACATAGACTTACACTTCAGAGCTATCTCGCATGCATCTTCATTACTTCGACATTGTCTCCTAATTGATTGATTTCTATCTACTTAGAGCTTAGCTCTATTTATACAATCCCATGGTCCGCAGACCATGGGTATATCTTTTACAACCGACATTACATTATCAAAATAAGGGCGGAGAACCCTATGACTCTTTAACATCTACAGGCTTTGTGCCCACAAAATGCGGAGTCTTTACATTGGAATTACAAAATTGGACCAAAATCTGGGCTCTAAGCCCCAAAACTGCCTTTGGGGAATCCCGCGTCCAACACTTGGATCTTCACCAAATCCACATGCATGCCTTTCTCGTCTATGATGTAACCTAGATATTGGACCTAACTCATGCCAAAGGTGCATTTCTCCAAGTTGGCACATAGTTTGTGTTGGTGCATTGTTTGAAGGACCTGTCGAATGTGTTGCAAGTGCTCTTGCTAAAGATGAGGATGTCGTCCAGATAAGCAACCACAAATGAGTTGGTGAAGTGCAGTAAGATGTCATCCATTAGCCTCATAAAAGTAGCAGGGGAATTTGTCAACCCGAAGGGCATGCCCAACCATTCAAAAAGGCCTTCCTTGGATTTGAAGGTGATCTTCCATACATTTGTGGGCTCTATTGGAAACTACTATAGCCAGACTTCATATCGATCTTGCTGAAATATTGGGCCACCTTGAGCTAGTCCAAAAGGTCATAAAGGATTGGACACCTATTCCTAACAGTGATTTTGTTTAGTTCCCAATAATCAATGCAGAGCCTCCGGGTCCCATGGGGCCATGGATGTAGCCACGATCTTCCCCTTACTTTGAGATCAAATTATAACGAAAACAAATTTCCTGGTCTAGGAGATGATCTTATTGCATTACGCTACAACAAAACAAGGAATTTGCGCCATATTTAGCACCAGATTTTAGTGCATTTTTTTCTCAATTGGGATGAATAGCCTGGCGCGAAATCTGGCTCTATTGTACAATTTTTAAAGTGTCCTTTTTTGCACCAAATTTTGCATCTTTTTTTATGCCAAATTTTCCATCATTTTTTGCATCATATTTTGCACCAAGATTTTCATTTGGTTTTACAATAGGTTTTGCTTTTAGTTTTGTGCCATTTTTTGCATCTATTTTTGCATCATTTTTTTATTCCTCTTTTGTGGCATTCTTTGCTTCTAGTTTTGTGTCGTAATTTGCATCAAGTTTTACACCATCTTTGGCATCTAATTTAGTGCTTGTTTTTACATCCAGTTTGTGTCAATCTTTCCATTTGGTCTTATGCCATTTTTGGCTTCTAATTTTGTACTTATTTTTACATCTATTTTTGCACCATTTTTTCTACCTTTTTTTACACCATTTTTTCCATCCAATTTTGCACCATATGTTGAATCTGATTTAGTGCCAAATTTTGCATGCATTTTTGCACCATTTTTTGCATCCGCTTTTGCATTTTATTTATCTCCCTTTTTTACATCCTATTTTGCACCATTTTTTGCAGCTAATTTTGCATCATTTGTTGCATCCAATTTAGCATCATTTTTAACACCATTTCTTGCATCCAATTTTGCATCCTTTTTAGCATCTAAATTTGCATCCTATGTTGAACCATGTGTTGCATCCACCTTTGCATCCCACTTTGTGTCTATTGTTTCATTCAATTTTGAGCCATTTTTTTCGTCTACTTTTGCATTTGTTTTGGCACCAAGTTTTGAATGATTTGTTGCACGTCATTTTACATCCAATGTTGCATCTCAATTTGCATCGAAATTTGAGCCATTTTTATGCCCATTGTTGCACCATTTTTTCTTCTTTTGTGTCCAATTTTGCACCGTTTTTTATGTCCAAATTTGCATCATTTTTGGTATCTAATTTTGCATCCTTTTTGGCATCCGAATTTGCATCTTTTTCTTCTGCCGCATTTTGTGTCCACATTTGCATCTCATTTTGCACCTAGATTTTAGTTTGAATTTTCATCTAGTTATGCATCATTTTTGACATCCTTGGTTTCACCCTTTTTTAATCCCATTTTGCATCTTGTTTTGTGTCTTTTCTTACATCCTTTTTGCACCCAATTTTGCATCCTAATTTTACACCATTCTTTGCATCTTCATTTTGGTGTCCACTTTTGCATCCTTGTTTGTGCCCAATTTGGTATCCTTTCATATGCCCTATTTTGTTCCCTTCTTTGTCTCTAGTGTTGCACCCTTTTTTTATTTTACTTTCAAACCCTTTTTGTGTCATTGCTTGCATCTTGTTTTGATGGCTAGTTTAACATCCAATTCTACTCCCAATTTTGCATCCATGGTTACATCCACTTTTGGCTTCTTATTTAGAGTTTTACTTTTATTTCCATTTATGACCCCCTCTATGGGTTCATTTTACTAATTTCATTTACATAGTGAAATATATTAAAGTTTCTAAATCTCATTTTGTTGTAGGATTTAATGCATGGTTATAAGAACATAAAACCCTCTGAGTTTATCCCGAAAACCTAGGATAGACCAATTAAGAGAAAGGTTGTTCTAAGGCTCAGGATTCTGAGTAGATCAAGATGTAGAGTATATATTAAGAAAAAGAGAAGAAATTCTTGTGAGTCCTAGCATGTAGGTCTTCTTGGAGTTTTTATTATAGCTAAGAAGCGCTCCTAGCTATCTCCAAAGCTTGGTCCTACACATAAGAGAGAGAATAAATCAACCTTCACAGCATAATATCTTGAAACTATCAGAAACATGTAAATATTATTGAATAAATAAATATAAACCAAAATCCCATACATTCATTAGTTAAACAGAATAAGTAAAGAATGAATAGAAACATATGGAAGGAGGAAAAACTGATCTATATTAATAAAAGAGTTGGATGAAAGTTACAACAATCAGATGTAGTTGTAGCAGCACCTCCCCCTACTCCTAGCTCCAAAACTCTCCCTCTCAAGATAGATCTCAACAACATGACAATACAAGAACTCTCATCATTTTCTCAATGGCCAAGCCTCCAATATATAAGAAAGTGAAGGCTATGAAGATTTCCCAAATTCCTCATTAGTTCAATTTGGGGAAAGTCTTTTGGGTGAATAATGTTTCCTCATATAAAAATGGCCTTTTCCACTTTTTAAATGCTTTTGTGCTTAGGAAAAAGCTTCCCCATGCTTTATGGCTCTTTCCCGCTTTTGTATGCTTTTATTTTTTAAGAAAAAGCTAAATATGAGAATAAAGAGATCAAATTCCACCATATGAGTTTCCTAAAGTGAACAAGAGTGTCAAATTCAAATTCTAGTTTGCTTATGTTTGGTTTTTTTTTAATATATATTTAGTTTTAGTATTCTTTTATTTT
>APFE031476191.1:19552-31857 GCA_000404065.3 Pinus taeda | reverse complement strand
ATGGATTTTAAACATTCCATTCATGCTCAATTTTTTATTTTATGATAGGAGTTTAGATTATATATAAAAAATTAACTTAATGTGATGTGTTGTGTCGCTGAGATGGGTATTATACATCTCTTCCTTGCTAAGTTATAGAATGCGCTTGGGTTTTCTTAACGCAATAAAACTAATTATATTCTTCATTATATCCTGAAATGTTCATCTTGAACCTAATAAAACAATAAAGTTAAAATAGGTTTGCCTTTGTCCTTTGTAGATCTTTGTCCCCATTAATCTTGGTCTTAATAGATTAATTGCCTTATGGTGGCCTTGAGTGGTCACTTTCATTAGTTGCATGCTTTATAGTTTTTTGTTAGTGACATTTTTTAGGCTTGATAATATATAAAGAATTTTTCCGGAAGAAATCACATTGAAGATTTCGGTCGACTCATTTCGAACCAGCAAGTGTGGTTCATCTTTAGGACACAATGAAGAAACAGATCCATGAAGAGGGTTAAATAGGAAGACAGGTCAACCTAACAGCTAGAAGAAAACGACTATGTTCGACTATGGGAGGGAGAGGGGATAGATTTGTAATATTTAATAATAACAATTATATTTGATAATATTCTATTCATATTTATATTAACAGTTATATCTGATAATATATATAAATAATACGAAGGATTCTTAATAAACACCTATCCATATTAATGAATAATATAAATGTTAAATTGTGAATATATATATTAATAATATATAAATTGTTCACATTATGAAATAAAATTTAATATAAAATTGTATATTAGGGTTATATATTATTAATTATTTATTATTATTATTATATATGTGTGTAACATTAAAAGATATAGAAGCACCTATTCATATCATAATAAAATAATTTTAAATTGTTTGTAAACAATTTATATAATGCACTAATGGTAAATATTAATATTAGAACTATTAATATTTTTATTAATATTGCCATAAACTTATTTATAAAATTATTAGCAAATGCTTGATAATATGTTATTTAATTTATCAAAATGTGTTATTGTCCATATTATTGTTAAATGTTAATATTAAATATATTGGTTTTTGTGCATTGTTTAGCAAAACGTTCCCAAAAGGTTTATAGATTGTATATTATAATACAATGATTCATTGCTTGATGAAATTGTTTTGGATATTTTTTTTTTAATGATTCATTGATTGATGAAATTGTTATGGATATTTTTTTTTAGTAAGTCAAAAGTCACCTCTTTTTTAGATTTTCATTGGTCAATTTCCCTTAATGCCATCATGTTCACCATTCGGTCCCAGCTAAAGGAAATATAGGAGTCATGAAGTGGAATTGTCCAAACACTTAAATCTTGAGACATGTTTTTTTTAGTCACATTATACTTCCTTTCTGTGTAAATTCTCGATGAAAATAGTCTCATGGAACATGAGGGGCCTCAATAGTAAAGGAAAACAAATACTCCTAAAAGAAAAATGGTACACAAAGCACCCATCGATAATGTTGACATAAGAAACAAAAATATTAAGTGAGGTTCTACCTCATATAATTAGCAAATGGGGGAGGAATTTCCAAGTAGTACTAATTGATGCTTAGAGATACTTGGGTGGAATGGTTATTATTTGAAATGATCAGGACATCAAGGTTACTAATATGTTTACCTCTTTTCGCATTATGACAATGCAATTTTAGTTAATTAACATCGAGGACTACTACCATTTATCAAATGTCTATGACTCCAATATCGCAAATGGAAGACCTATATTTCTCAATTCTATTTCTAGGACAAGTAATTTATACTCCCCATCTCCATGGATTATTGGGAGTGACTTCAATATTATCAAGTGTCTCGGGGAAAAGAAAGGATGAATCACAATGTTTAACAAGATATTTTGTAAGCTATACCATTAAAGCCATAAAGTAGTCTCCATTAAAGTTGTCAAGAAATGAGTCTCCAACCCATACATGTGGATCAATGAGATATAATACATGTATCTGTGGTGACTAACTTAATACACTGTTCTAATAACTCCACAAACTTATGTATTTCACTCTGTCACGTAAATTGACAGTAGTGTGACATAAGTAAACCAAGAGTAGATATTAAACCCTTAGGAAACATACATTCCCTAGATCCTCAATTAGGTGCTTAAATGATGAGGTGAAAATGCAAGGGGAAAGAGTATTTCATGATTTAACCATCACAAACATGTGATCAAGTGTGGCTAGGAGTGTATATGTTCATATAATTTCCAAAGAGGGAGTGAATACATCAGTTACCATTAATTGGGCCTTATTTTTCTTTCTTTTTCTTTTTCTTATATACAGGACTTAGGGAATAAGGTTTTCATAAGTTTGGCACAACTCATAGATATAACATTTACATGAATTTTCACTTCAACCTTAGAGTTTAGACTTAGATAAATAATTATAGTGTATCTTTAATGATTTTGGCTTTCACTTTTTGATTTTATTTCATCCCAAATGACAAAAGGGGAAATATTTTTCCACAAATCTATGAATGCTTAATCATAAAGGCGTCATGCAATGAAAACAAATTAATGATGTTATTCTCTATGAAAATGGTGGGTATTCTTGAGAAAATCTTATGCTTGTGGATGTCTCCTCTCTCGTTGAGAGGGAGTGAGGGTAGACACCATATTATCCGTGTCATGTACTATGGCCAGGACTAACAGCCGTAAGCCTAGTAAAGGCACCAGTAGGGAGAATGGTGGATTGGATAAACATATGGGACCAATATTCTTTGAGAATTTGTACTTTGACTAGGACTAACCGCCATAAGTCAAGTATATTAATCCAAGATAAGAATAATCATGAGGATTGACATTTATTGGTGTCAAATATTATGATAGTGGATTAGGAAATGATCATATGAGGACATACCTGGTGAACATCCTAGTGGGGTAAGTGCCTAGAGAGGTAGTGGTGTCCAAATTTATGCCTCCCAACATTGTGCTCTAATCTGATGGAGAGATAAAATTGTTAGTCAAGACCTTGCTATTTTGACAATGTTGGCTATGATGATGTAAATCATCATTGATGCTTATCAATCCAGATCCCTTCTTATATGAATATTTCAACTTCAGAGTACTTTTTTGTCTCATTATGAGTACCTCCCTAGTTTAGAGGGAGGGTCATCATCTTCAATATTTTCATTATCATCACCATCATTGTCATCATTTCATTATCGTCATAATCACCATTCATGTCTTCATCATCATCATTATGGACATTGTCGTCAATTTCTCATAATTATAGGTATCATAAGAAATATCATCAACCCAAAAAATGTTATGAGTGCTTGAAAAGAGTGGTTAGGACACATTATATATGCAAGAGAAATAACAACCTTATTTTTTAGAGATGATGGATGATCATCATCATCACTACCATTATCATCGTCATTATAATTTTCATCATCATAACTAATATAGTTTTTATCATAATTGTTGTCATCTTCATCATGAACTTCATAATCATCATTCACGTCATTATTGTTGTTGATGATGACCAAGATGAAAATAATGATAATGATGATCAGATGATGATGACTTGGAAGACATAACCAAAGATAATTATTATGATTATGACCATGACAACATTAAAAAATTGGAAAGAATGGCCAAGGTCATTAGCATCGTCATCATCATTGTCATTGTAACACCCATCATATTTATCATCATTTTCATTATCATAACAATCGCAATTCATGTCATCTTCATCAACTTCATTATCATCATCATCATTATTGACATTGTCATCAGTTGTTCATAATTTTCAATGTCATAAGAAATATCATCAATGCAAAAAATATGACGTGTGTTGGAAACAGGATGCAAAAGTGAACAAAAAAAATGGGGGTAAAAATAGACGTAAAATTGGATGAAGAGTGGACACAACATAAGTAGATGCAAAAAAAGATAGAAAAATTGACACAAGTGGATGAAAAAGTAGATGCAATATTTGATGCAAACTTAAACACAAAATAGGATTCAAACATGGATGAAAAAGTGGAAGAAAACATGGAAACAAATGTGGATACAACAATGAATGTAAAAGAAAGACACAAACTTGAATGCAAAAAGGAGGAAAACTTGGATGCAAAAATGGATGTAAACATGGGCCAAACATGGGTGCAATAGTGGATAGAAAATTAGTTGCAAAATTGGACGAATCAAAAGTGGATGTAAAAGTAGATTCAAAATGGGATGCAAAAAACATAAACAATATTTGATGCAAGCTTAGGCACGAAAGAGGATGCAAATGTGGATGAAATAGTGGAATAAAATGTGGGTTTCAATGATAGGCATAAGATATGGCACAAATAATAGCTCAACAAAAGTCGATGAGAAAGTGGATGTAATATTAGACACACAAAAAAGATGCATGCTATAAGGGATGTAAAAGTGGATGCAAACGTGAGTGCAAAAGAAGAAACAAAATTGGATGCAAAGTATGGATGCAATGGAAGTACATGCAAAAGAATATACAAAATGAGATGCAAAAGCCAACACAAAAGTGGATGCAAAATAGATGCAATATTTTATGCAAAAGAGTATGCGAAGATGGATGCAAAATTGGAAGCAAACGTGGGTACAACAGTAAGTACAAAACATGCCACAATTTGTGTCACAACAAAAGTGGATGTAATGATAGATGCAAAAAAAAAAGCAAATGAAGATGAAAAATAAGATGCAAAAATGGATGTTAAAGTGGGCGTAAACATGGGTGCAACAATGGATGTAAAATAGGATGCAAAATTTGATGCAACAAAATTCGAGGCAAAAGTAGATGCAATATGAGACACAAAACTTGATGCAAATATTGACGTAAAAGTGGATATAAAAAGGGATGCAAAAATAGATGTAAAATTCAATGAAAACCTAGATGTATATGAGGACGCAATTGTAGATGAAAATTTAGAAACAAAAAAGGGTGCAAAGGGAGGTGTCAAACTAGGTGCAAATTATGGCACAAGAAAAATGGATGCAATAGTGGACACAATAACAGATGAAAAAGAGGATGTAAATATGGATGCAAAAAAAGATGCAAAAGTCAATGCAACAAAAGTAGATGCAAAATTAGATGCAAGACTAGACACAAACCTTGATGCAAAACTTGGCACAAAGGGGATGCAAAAAATATGCAAAAATGGATGCACAAAATCATTTAAAAAAAGATGCAAAAGAGGATGCAAGAGATGTTGCAAAAGTTGATGCAAGTGTAGGCGCAAAAAGTGGATGCAAAAGTTGGTGAAACAAAATTAGGTGCCAAACTTGATGCAAAAAAGGGTGCAAAGGATGGCACAAAACTTGGCATAAAAGTTGGCGTAAAATCTGGTGCAAAACCTATTAAAATATCTGGTGCTAGACTTGATGTAAGACTTGGTGTAAAACTCGGTGCAAAATTTGCATCAAGTTTTGCACCATATTTGATAAATGGACACAAATAGCACCAAAAATGGGCTCTAGATGCAAAAAAGGAAGCAAAAAGGGATGCTAATCACAGGGTTTTATTGTAGTGTTGCTTAACAATATCAAAGAGATGGCGGCATGCTGGGCTATCTTTGATATCCTGTATAACATATTGCCAAAGTAATAATAACAATGTAAGGCATGTACTCATACGCAACATGACGCTTCCATAAGTATGGTTGGCCTAAGAATACATCACAAACTTCAAGAAGAGCAACATCACACCTGCTTCAATAGGCCCAACCGCTTCACGACCTTTGCTGAAATGAGGTTCTTTTGGCTCACATTGTCGATAATGAACTGCAGCAGAGAACCCTCACCCACATCTGTGAGTGGAAGAGACGATCCCCATCCTTTGGATCTTCGAGTTCAATCTTCTAGATCTTGGTGGTGGCAACGGTGGTGCTAGGATCCACATCAATAATCTGCTTCCCTTTGTCATTCTCCTTGTCTGGTTCTGACTCAGATTCGAAACATGCATCTGACTTTGAAGCCTTCAGTTCGGACACAAGTGACTGCTTGGCTTGACACTCACTTGTGTTGTGAGTGGGGCTCTTATGGAACACCACCTTCCTGTGTCCTTCTTTGTCTTCATGGTGTTGTTCTTTCCTTTCGGCTTTGGCTGGTTGTCCTGGGTCTCCCCACCTTGCTTTATCATTTGTTCTACGTTTTGGGGGTGCTCTTGCCCTGCTTCTAATTCCATATCCAAAGTCACACTTCTTTTTTTTAATTTTTTGTTCAATCTTGACAGCATATCAATATGTTGCACTAAGAAAGGAGATGTCTAGGAACACCATTTCTTCTTGAATATGTTTGTGTAGACAATCGTGATACTTGAGCACCAGATGTCGCTCAAAGTCTTTTATAGCCAACTTTGTGCATAGAGTATGAAAAATATTCGTGAGCTCATGCACATCTTGGCCCCTTTGTTGTCGTAGTGTGGTCCACTGTATGTACTTGTCCTCATAGCTCCCCATGGGGTAATACTATTCCTTGATAGCATCTCAGAAAGAGTTCCAAGAGGGGGCAACTATAAATAGAGAGGGTTCCTCGACCCTTTTCTCACAATAAGTTTCACACCAACCCTTGACATGGGGAGCAGCCTTAAGTAGTGCAAAAGTAATCTTCTCCCTCTCGGAGAAACTATGGACCGAAAAGTAACCTTCCAATATATTCAACCATTTATCTATAATATCTGCATCTATTTACCTTTGAATATAGGGATATCGAAGTTTACTTGTACCTTGAAGGGGTTGGCGCCTCTGAAGTGACTACTAGATGAAGATGTGTCATCGGTGGGCATCCGCTGAAGGATCTTGGCACAGTTGTCCATCATTGCATTCCTTTGTCTGTTAAGGGCTTCTTTGAGCAATGTTGTGAAAGGATATCCTACTCCCTTGTCTTTATTTTCTTCCACATGGGAGGTCATTGGGGTCAGTGAGGCCAGTCTTATAAAGGTTTAACCAGTTCGAACTCTAACTCCTTATACATCGACCTCATTAGGGACATGCACAAAAAATAGAGAAAAAACATACTACTCTAATACCACTGATATAGATTTATGAAGGAACAAATTGAAATGCAGATATGAACAGAAACACAAAGATACAATGAAAATATAATTACAATTCATTAATAGCAAAGTATTGAAAATTGTTTCCATGTAGAATGGAAATAAAGTAGCTTAGGCAATGGTAGCTTATCTATGAGAAGAGATGTGGCAGCTACATGTCTTCTGAATTGTGTTACAATGAGGCTCAAAGGCCTACTTATTATTGAGAAATAATGGAAACCCCTAAACATCCAAAAACCTGACCCTAGGAGATGAAACACCAAAATTTTGTGGGCCCCGTTGGGGTAAATTGGTACATAAACTTCTTAGGGTTGTAACTTTGGCATATGATCTCCATTTGACACGTATGATACCTTACTAGAAATATCTATCCTTGTACTAAAACTTTTGACTGCAAATCCCTACTATGAGTTCTGAGTTTGCCCATTTTCTAAAAAAAATGTCGTTTAGGGCCTCAAAATGGCTCTGGAAGTTCAGGACCCAAAAAACTTGCCAAAAATAGTAAATTATGCTACACTTAATGAAACTAAAAGAAATAATGGTGGGGGTCCAAGTGGAATAGGTGGGTGGCCACCAATATCCACCCAGATCAAAGGAAAGTAGCAAATGAGCCAATTTTTCACCAAAGTCATGGAAAATATGAAAATTACAAGTAACAATGATGTTTCTGGATCTAATGGTGGTAATAGGAGTTTTGTAAAGGGGAGCAACAACCATAATCATGGCTCCTCAACATCGTTGCACAAGAAAACACTGGGGCAACTAGTAGAAAGAACTATAGGCCTCTACAACCCCAGCTTCTAGATGGTCAGGGGGTAGCAACCCAAGGAGAAACAAAACATAATGGAGACTATAACAACCCTTGGTCGACTTTCCATGTAAATAAAATAAGACCAAGGTCATGGGATTGTCAGCAGGTGAAAGTAGAGTGTAAACATCTAGTTGGTCTATTGCATCCTATTTTGATTCTAAGTTGGAAATGGGAGGTCAATTCTATGGACTTTTACAGGTTTATCAAGGACATCGAAGCAACAAGATTCAATCATGGTTGCGGTTGATAGGTTGAGCAAGGTAGTTCACTTCATTGCAATGAAGTCTACTAAATCAACTAGTGAGGTACTTAGATCCTCATTAGGGAGATAGTGAGGTTGCTTGGTGTTCCCAAGAAGATCATATCAGGCAGAGATGCCAAGTTCACTTCCAGATTTTGGAAGGAGTTGTTTGTAGGCTTGGGGACAAAGTTAGCTTTCAGTATAACTTATCATCTACAAACAAATGGACAAACATAGAGGGTTAACAAGATTCTTAAGGACATGTTGAGGATGTATGTCATGCATAAGTAGAGGAAGTTGGAGGATTATCTTCCACCGATATAGTTTTCTTATAACAATGGGTATCAAGAATCCTTGAGGATCATTCCAATTGAGGCTCTTTATGGGCAGAGTTGTAATACTCCTATCAAATAGAGTTATCCAATGAGCAAGGTGCTAATTGGAGCAGGTATATTGGATGAGATGGAGCAGGAGATGCAGATTATGAAAAGGATTTTGAAGGCAACATAGGATAGGCATAAGAGTTATCCATATTAGCATAGAGCATTCAAGGAGTTTCAGGTTGGGGAGCATGTTTACTTACACATCAAGCGCAAGAGGAGATCCTTGAGGATTATATCATGTGTCAAGCTGGCACCTCGGTATTGTGGGCCTTTTGAGATCTTGGAGAGTGTTGGACCAGTGGCCTACCAACTTGCACTACTACCAACACTGAAAGTCCGTGAGGTTTTCCATGTTTCATTGCTTAAGAGATATATCAAAGATGTTGATCATGTGATTGATTGGTTTGTATTGTAGGTGGAACGAGAGGGAGAATTCCAGACAAAACTTTAGTGCATTTTGAAGAGGAAATAACTCATGCTCTGGAACCAAGCAATAGAGAAAGTTAAACTGTAGTGGAAGCACTTTGGGCCCAATGAAGCTACATGGGAGATGCCTGATTAGATGCAACTTTGTATCATTCCTTATTTGTTGGTTGAACATATGTGTTTGGTTTATGTGTTTTGGTTATATTTATATATATACACGTGTATTGTAAATACTACAATGAGTTGTATTAAAAAGCTCTAATAAGTAGTATGTTGTAAATATTGCATTGAGTTGTGTTATAAAGATCCAATAAGCAGTATGGTGTTCATGGTTTCAACAATTTGGTATGTTGTAAATGTTGCATCGAGCTGTGTTATAAAACCCCATGGGCAACATGTTTTGCTAGTTATAAGCATCATTGAACAACAAAGACAATGTTCTTCCAAGGGAGAGGGGTTTATAACAACCCTGGTTGATTTTCCATGTAAATAAAATAAGACCAAGGTCATTGGACACGTATTCCAAGCTGAATAGTTGGAAAACATTATAGCGAGCATCACGTGTGGTTTAATTAATGGCTATGGAAATTAGCAAAGCCATTGGCAAAGGAAAAGAGGCAATAATTGGCACTTAATCATGAAAATAAAGGAAAATAGGAGAAAGGGAAGGTGAAGAGACACAAATTTGCATGTAAGTGAAATTAGAGGAAAAATGAAGGAAAATGAAGACAAAAGGGACATCAATAATAAAAAGGCATCAGAGAATCAGTTGCTAGATTTTGCACAATTTTTGGTTTATATTTTTGACAATTTTGAGTTGAGCTCTTGTTTATTATCTCATACACTCTTGCACACTTAGAGCACTCTAGCATTCACTTTGATTGGAGAAAGAAAGCAAAGGAAAGCAAGGTAACACAAGGAGACAGTTGGATCAACAACTATATCATGCTTACTTTGCAGGTAACAACTTACATGTGTGATATCCTTGTTGGATTTTGGATGCATGTTATATGCACGTGGTTCCTTGGTTATGCGTGGTCATTGGCATGGAGATTTGCCTGGATTGACAATCGTTTCAACCTTGCCTTGCCATTTCCTGGATAGGCATGGTGTAGTGAGTTCCACATTTGATTTCCTGTTTGGTTCTCTAGTTTCCTATGGTTGTGGGTTAGAAAAAAATTCTTTGGAGCCCTGAAACAACTTGGGTTCCTTGGAGGTTATGGGTTGAGTTACTAGTCCCTAGAGCCTCCAGGTTGGGACAAATTCTGTGGAGCCCTGAAATAGATCGAGTTCCATGGAGGCTGTGGGTTGAGTTACTAGTTCCTGAAGGCTTGGATAACTTGGGTAGAGACCAATCTGGTTTATGTTAGTGATTTTTGGATGGTCTAAGTGAGATCACTGTGCTTGAGGGTTGAGGTGTTTTAGCCTTTGGAAGCCCTGATTGGTTTTATTTTGGTTTAACCCATTTGATCCCACATCTGTGGTTGGGTGGTACGTGGAAGTCCCTGATTTGGTTGGAATTTTCATATGTTAATATGAGTTATTTTCCTATTGTAATCTATGAGCACTTGCACTGGTTATATGGTGATCTTCTTGTTGATTTGTTATATTTTATATTATGGTTATATGTTGGTTATATGCATGTTTTATGATGTGCTCTAATGATGGATCTCTCTCTTGATTTGATAAGTTACTATATGGTTGATGAATTCATTGGATAACAAGTGTTGTTGCAACTAACTTGAGAGGGCATGGAGCCTTCTTGGTGATTTTCATATGAATTTCATAAGTTTATGATCAAATATGCATTCAGGACCTATAGCTTCTATGTTTACCATGTGTTTGAAGAAATGTCTATCTTTCTATTAAGCATGTATTGGTCAATATCTAGCTCAAGATTTAATTGTTTAGCATTGTTATCATCATTGTCATGATTCTGTAAAGTTATAGGTAGTTCTAGGCAGTGGTCTGGAGGCTAGCCTAAAAAAGTGGCATAAATCTTGTGACTGCATGCACTGAACTGAGGAATTTGGGTCGTAACTACATGGAGACAAGACTATGGGTGTGGTTATAGCCTTCCAATCACATGCACAGTATGTTATGGGTGTGGTTGGGGAGTAAACCTGGTGAAAAAGAGTTCCATCTCAGAGATTGATCTTCTGGGGTGGTTGTTAGGCTCTTGAGTGATCTATA
Organism: Pinus taeda; assembly: GCA_000404065.3. Lineage (NCBI taxonomy): Eukaryota > Viridiplantae > Streptophyta > Pinopsida > Pinales > Pinaceae > Pinus > Pinus taeda. Next base: position 20,734 of record APFE031476191.1, on the reverse strand, counting down.
GTCTCTTAGGGATGTCAGTTTGTTTCCGGTTGTAGAACCCACTTCCATAATTGGAACTTGGAGTTGAGGTCATACCATAGCGACACTTAGTTCATGTTTACCTTGGAGAGCTTGTGAAAGTGGGTAAATGTGGGGGGGTCATTATAAATTAGTATCAGAGCAAGGTTGTAGCACTAGACCTTGGGGTAGATATGATTGTTATGCATGCATTGTTGTGGTTATGGTTATCATGTGTGTGTTCATTAATGTAGTTTTGTGTTATCATGCGTGATGTTGATATGTTGGTGTCATTATGTATATATATCATGCTAATATGGATTGATTGTGCAAACAAGATAACCTCCCTTGAAATACACTGAGGCATGATTTTGATCATGTCTCTATATTTGGTTTATCTAACATGACATTTCTGCAAGAGATAGCATATTAGATTTGAAGACAAGAATGGTGGACTACAATTCACATGACTCCCCTTATAGGCCTGATGTGAATTCTATGGGATGGGAAAGGTCAATTTGGAAACAAGGAGAAGAGTACTCTCCTTATTTAGCAAATACACTAAGAAGTTTGAAGGCAGGGATCAGAAGTTATAAGGCAGATAATAATAGGATGATTGAGGAACAAGAAATACTTACAAGAGCTCAAGAAAAGCATGTAGAGGTTAATGCAATCATCCTTAAAATCCTTTTAGATTCACAGAGGCAGGGACAATCGAGGATCAAATAGGGATAGAAAGAAAATACTAATGGGGCATATGGCAGCAAGTCTCATAGAGGACATAGGTTGGATCGGGATGACACAGTCGGGGGTGGAAGACCTTTGGATACACCTGACAGGTAGGCTAACACTCGTGGATTTTATTCTAGTTCCGGTTTTGAGAGATATCTGTAGAAATTTTGAATAATTTAACACATATTCAATGGAGATTATCCTGATCATGTACTATTGCGGAAAACATACACAATACATAAGCTCCTCTACGTTGATCATCAATATAGCAGCATCAATAACAATAAAACATCAAGAGCATTCACACATTAACACAGTATTTATCCCGGGGAAAGCATCTCGCTAAAAACCCCAACTATCTGTATATTAATGATTGAGTCATGTAACATTACACAGCATAATACTTTTCACAAGTATCTCCACCTCTGTTACACACAATACAGCTCAGATCTG
>APFE031476191.1:0-18595 GCA_000404065.3 Pinus taeda | reverse complement strand
CATAGTCTAAAAATAGACTTGCGCCAAAAATAGCCTGCGGGCCCACTTAGTGAAGGCGACTCCTTTCCACTAAGCTCCATAATCTTGTTGCATTCTCAACAAGAATTTCTTGTTGCACACTTTTCAACAATATCATCTTCATTACCACTAACATCCTTATAGGAGAAGTGAGAAGTAGTATTTGTCAGAGGAGTTCAAGAAAGCCAAGCCTCTTACTCTTGATGGGGAGATGAAGAAATCATAAGATGGAGAAACATGGCTATTTGGGATGAAGAAGTTCTTTAGATTGCATGATTATTCAAGGGACATGAAATCCAAGATATTGATCTTTAGTCTCAAGGGAAAAACAAATATCTGGTGGGAAGATGTGAAGCGTGTCAAAGGCATCATGATAGAGTAGTCAAGTTGGCATGAGTTTAAAGACTCTTTAGGAAGAAGTAATTGTTTAAGAGATATTATGATGGAAATGCCAAGGAATTCTAAAAGTTGAAGATGGGTACTATTGAGAAATCTAAAGCCTGGCAGTTAAATGATTTCTCTTATTATGACATTATCTTGTGATGTTTTTCATTATTATTATTTGTTCTTTCAAATTATATTTTTCTTATCATCAAGACTAATGCCAAGTAACAAATAAAAGAGAACACAAAATGTAGGCATGCAGCCAGGGCAAAGCCCCTCTCTAGGGGAAAAACTGATCAAAATTATTCCTTTAGTAGATTCAAGATGAGACGAACAGGACCCTCACAACATAGACTCAAGACTACCTCCATCCATCAAGTCAACCTTGTCATGTCATTCTTCATTTCTATCATTCTTTGCTCTTGTAGCAATCATCCTTCTTCACACTTTGGTCCTTGCAGTGGCACCGAACTTGTATCTTGAGATAACACCGAACCATCTTTACTGTGATAATACTGAGTTTATTCATCGAGATAACACTAAAATTTGTCCATTGTGATAGCACTGAAACCTCATCACTATGCTTGCACCGAATCCTTATCATTGTGTTTGCATCGAGACTTCATCACTGCGTTTGCATTAACACTAAAATTATTTATTGTGGTAGTACCAATTTTTTTTATTATTATTATTATTATTATTATTATTTTTTTTTATTTTTTTTTTGGTGCGGTAGCACCAAAATATCTCCATTGAAATAGCATCAAACCATTCACTGTGACATATCAATGAAAATATGTCTTTATTCTCCATTGTAATCTGCATTTGTGTCTTAGAAAGGTATGTTGGAATATCATTGTGATTTATCCAAACTTTGTGCACTGTAATAGGATTGAACTCTATCTTTGAGATCATTGAACTGATGCACTATAATTTGAGAGAAGGTCATACTCCTATATATAGTTATTTCCCTTTGAAATGAGTTGACATGAGTTCAATGAAGAGAAGTTTCTATAGGTCGACTTGAATCTGTTGAGGGAAGCTGACTTGATGGTGATTTCTTTTGAGGCTAACATCAAGGAGACTTTGATGGAGGGGGAGATTAACATGACACGACAGACTTTGACTCAAACAAACAATCCTAAAGCCTACAATGGAGGCTTGGCCTATGAAAATTGACCCAAGCATGAAACCCATACTTTAATAAGTCAATTAAATTAATAATAAAAATTTCTTTTGCTTTCAAGTTTTTACAAATACATTTCATTTTGTCTCAAGTACAATAATGAAGACCGAACCTAGTTACATTCTTCAACAGTCCCTCTTAACTAGGGAGGTATTCATATTTTCATATAACCACAGAGGTACATGGAAGATCTCAAGACACATCATCTACGAAGAATTTTAAGAACCACAATGCCATGGACTAAATTCCTGAATCGAGCAATCTATCCAAGGTCTCTCAACAATTTAGGCACTGCAATGCCACAGACTAGATTCATGTCCACGGCAATCTATCCAAGGTCTCTCAATAATTTAGACATCACAATGCCACAGACTAGATTCTTGACCAGGGAAATCTATCCGAGTGGAACTAAGATGGACGTAAGCTTTCAACCTCTCTAAGTACCATGAGGGTTACTTGCTAACCATCAACCCAAGGATCTAGGTGTGTATCCGAGGTCATAGCTCTATGACCAACAACACCCTCCAAACTTCGAGACCTAGACATCAACACAAAGTGTCGGCCATATGTCCTCCCAAGCAATGCTTCACTCACAAAGCCTCAACACTCCTTGATCCAACAAATCGAGGACAACAAATCTCTCCCGATCAAACTGATCAGTAACTAGCATGCTATCAAAACTTGGAGAGATTTACCAGTACAAACACAACCCCAATAAGTAAAAAACTTTCAAACAAATACAAACCTCTGGGGTCTTCCAGACAACTTGATGTCGCTTCTCAACTTTCCATAGTATGACTTAGAGCTTACCTAATGAATATTGGCAGAAGATTCCTCAACCATGTAACTTCCTTTCCTACTTCTCATGGAACAACATATTTCATAAACCAATCCAACTTTTCTTAACTCAACAACCCTTCAAAAATACATTCTCTAATTTCTTCTATCAAGGTTTCCATTATGACTATGATATGACCTCCCTCTCAACTAGGGATATTGCTTTCATTTGTGCTCCCTCTCAATCTAGGGAGATTTCTTTCAATCAAGCTCCCTCTTAACCTAGGGGGATTTCATCCACGCTCCCTCTTAACTTAGGGAGTTCTACTTCTTTATGACATCATAGAATATTTTGTGGCTTCCATCATTCTTATAAGAGTTATCATTACCATCGCCATTCACATCATGCTTATCACATCAACATTTATTTACGAACATCTTCACTCTCTTGAAGATCACGTACCTGCACATCTCAAATAGCAAGTACAACCAAATTTATAGAAGCATGAAGTTAACCATATCAAAATCGCGAAAGAATTTAACTTTATATATGAGATGCACAAATTGATTACAAACAAGAGACACATACTCTTCAACATCTTGCTAAGGACTTTGTCATAAACCCTATACTACTTCATTAAGGCTTATTTCATAACAACTTTCATTACATCCAGGGTTTCAATGTTTCTTTTCAAAGGTATGACATACCCTACTACAACATATAGCAAACCCTAGAAACAATTAAAATAAATATAGATCTGTAAAGTATCTATTAACTTTCAGAATTCATATGTTAGACTTTCTACTACGGTTTTATACAAACCCTAGATTTCATACATGAGATTCATTAATCAAAACCAATCACATCTCAACCAACTTCATGACTAGGTTCCACTAGGATTTGTTGCAAACCCTAGATTTCTCAAGCAATCGAAAAACAATCATAACCAAGGCTCAGATTTCAGTAATCTTGCATAAATATCAAATTATCACATTGTCATCAAACATCAAAGATTTTCACTTCCACTAAGGTTTAGCTCCAAAACCCTATAATTCACAAATACTATCATCCTAGAAAAACAAACTTCAACTAGGGCTTAGTTCCGAACCCTAGGAATCATGATCATGAACAATTAGGTCAATTCATATATCTAGGATTCCATCATCATGCATAAGCATGTCACAACACGTGTTCATCAAACCCAACTACACAAATATCGATAAGAGTTAGACATATAACATACTTGATCAAACAAACACACACATCTCAAGGAAATCATTTTAAGACATTATAAAGGTCTTGCTCATACATTCTACCAAACCCTTAGGGTTTCCATTTCTTGACTTTGTTATGAAGTTTATTAGTTACCAGCTCCCACACTCCCTTGCTCAAAGGTTTGTCAGTAAGAGGCATTCCAAGGTACTTAGAAGGTAACTGATCCCTTTGAAACCCAAGAATTCTGGTAAGGTTCCTCTAAATAGCAATGTCAGTGTTGAAAAAGAACACCTTTGATTTGTTAAGGCTTACCTCTGTACCAGCAGCCAATGCAAAGTCGTTCAGGATTTCTTTGAAGGCTCTGGCTTCCTTGACTGTAGGAATGCCCTGCAACATTGAGTCGTCCACAAATTGTTGATGAGTAGAAGCAGCACCATTCGGAGTAAGTTTCAGACCCTAGATTTTTCCTTCAGAATTTGCCCTATTTATCGCTTGCCTAGTCCTTCCATCATGAGAACAAAGAGGAAGGGGGAGAGCAGATCCCCTTGTCTGAGACCCCTAGAAGGCATAAAGGTTTTAGAGGGAGATACATTAAGCATAATGGAGAAGTTAGCCATGGATGCAAGGGCCATAACCCATTTTATCCAGTTGTGGTCAAAGTCATAAGCTCGTAGCACTGCCCTGATGTAAGACCAACTTAGCTTATCATAGGCTTTCACTAGGTCAAGCTGCATGATCATACTAGCTTTCTTATTGCTCTTTAGAGAGTGTACCACCTCGTGAGCTTGTATGATGTTGTTGAGAATCTGTCTTCCTTCCACAAATCCAATTTTCTCCTTTGAGACGAGAGCAAGAAGAAGAGGCTTGAGTCTATTAGCGATCACTTTGGAAATAATTTTGTACACCACATTACATAAGGCTATGGCTTTGAATCTGTCTAGTGTCATAGATTTTTCTAGCTTTGGAATCAAAGCTATGAAAGAGGCATTAAGAGCTTTCAAAATAGTTTTGGATCTTCAAGAGTCTTCCACAACATCAAGAATATATTGTTTGACAGTTTTCCAGCAAGCTTTGAAGAAGTCCACGTTAAAGCCATCGAGGCCAAGAGCTTTCCCATTTTGCATCTCATTAATAACTTCACTAACCTCCTCTTCAGACACTGGCCTGTTAAGATTGTGGTTGTCTTCCCTGGTTACAAGCTTAGGAATAAACTTGGTGAATTTGTTAATGAACCGAGATTTGTTAATGAGAGGCTCCTCAGCTAAGCTAAGGAAGTGTTGAACTAGGACAGATTCCATTTCTTTGTGAGAGACGAGCTCTTTCCCTTGAGAATATTTAAGTTTTGAAATTTTGTTATGAGATCTGTGATCTAAGGTTGATCTACGAAAAAACTTTGCGTTTCTTTCTCCTTCTCTAACGCATTGCACCCTCGATTTTTGTCTCCAGAAAATCTCCTCTTGCTTGCACCGATCATCCCATTCATTTTATAGAGAGTCATTCTGAATTTTTTGTTCCTCGGTAAAACCTTATGAGATGATGATCTGATTAATCTCCTGGAGTTTCTGCCCAACTTCCCTTTTGGCTTTAAATATATTCTGAAACTCCTTTTTGTTCCAATCTTTAAGCCTAGATTTTATATGTTTAAGTCTCTGCTACAACATGAACATTTTAGTGCCTTGAATGGGCATATCTTCCTCCCACTATTTGTGAATATTTCTAGTGAATTTAGGGTGAGAGAGCCATACATTTTCAAACCTAAAAGGTCTATTCCTAGGTATACCCATGAAAGTAGTTTCAAGCTAGACAGGCCAGTGGTCCGAGCCTCCAAAGGGAAGGATTGAAGCTGACATATCAAGGCCTTTGAGAAAGAGGTCCTCTGAGATTATGAATCTATCTAGTTTAGAGGCAACTTGAAAAGCCCCTCCCCTCTTATTATTCCAAGTAAAAATTCCATTTACTATTTCGGTGTCTACTAGCCCCATGTTATTCATGAAGTTCTAGAAGGCAGTGGAATCTCTGCCTAGTTTTCTGGTATCTCTATAAGAGATCTGATCATATTGAAATACCTTGTCATAATCCATGGCATATCAGGATATCTCTCTCTCAGATTCTCAAGGGAGGTGAGAAGCTTAAGTTTGCCTTCTAGTTTTTGAGGGTCGTATACGTTAGTGATCATGTAGATCTTCTTATCACCCAAAGGTTGAATCACCAATGATAAATAGTTCCTAGAAGTTTCAACATCTAGGATTCCTAGTTTTTGAGGATCCCATAGGGTAAGAATTCACCCCATTGAGTTAACTACTTTAACCTCTAGATACTCATACTTGATTAACCATTTGTTGTGTATCTCTCTGATCTTGTCCATCAAACATTTTGTTTCCTGAATAAAAACCATATCTAATTTTTCTTCTTTTATTCTATTGCTAAGAGTTCTTTGTTTCCTTTTACTTGCTAGTAGCCTAATGTTCCAGGTTGTAAGATTCATTGAGAAAGGTTTGTAAAGGAGTAACTGGTAAAATCCCTCATCTTACCTAAGTTAATCATCAGTTTCCCACATTTGGTCAGTAGCTCATTCTGTTTTTTTCTTCCTCTTTTCCTACCCGGGTTCTTGGAAGGATTTATCGGTGTATCCTCCATCGTTTTCACTCCCCTATTCTCCTGGCTATCATAGTTTCTTTTGACTCCAAAACACTTCGTTTGTGATCTCCATAGGAAGAGTTGTTGAACCCTATCAAACTGCTCTTTTGGCAGAAAGTCTACCCCTTTGGTGATTCCCTGCTCCAGAAACTTTTCTAGATCTAAATTCTCCCTCTCTAGAATCTCCTACAGTTGATGGTCTTCTATTCCAGCCTCACTTGGGGTCATCTCGTGGTCCCTACTGAGCTCCATAATGCTCGACGTGTCATCCTTTTGTTTGTTGTTTTCTGGTATATCCTCCATATTAGCATCCCTTTCCTTCTTAGTGGGAATACTCTCCGATTCCTGGTTTGTCCCATTGTTTTCGACTTCTTCTTCTAAGATCTTGAAAATGTTGTGGCTTGGTTGTCCATTCTTCATTAGTTTTCTTTCGGTACCGCTTGCCTCCTTTTCCTTTACCCCCAACCTTAGTAAAACCTTCAGGATCCTTGACTGTAGTATCTTTCGTATTTCTCTCCAGCTTGTTCACTGGGAAGTCCCTGTATAGGTGCCTATGTTCATGGCACTTACGACATCTAAATGGGACGTGTTCATAGTCCACCGTCTGCACCCATTCCTTGTCATACACTTCTAAAATGATTGCATCCGGAAGTGCCCCAGATAAGTCCATTTCCACACATATCTGGGCGAAGGAAGTGTATTTGCTTCTTAGAGTAACATCTAAGATCTTTATAAAATGCCCTAGCTTATTGCCGATAGCCTTTAGAGACTCTAACAACCAATAATCTAAAGGAAGGGAGTAGAGCATTATCCATATTGGCACCGAGGTGAAAGTTTCTTGTTATAAGACAAAGTTCATAACCCATGGTCTCATATAAAGGCCTACAAAATTGTAAAAATAGGGTCCCCCCTCGAACACTCTGTCTTTATCCTCTAACCTTGTGAACACCACTGTGAAGAAGCCCTTGGACCCAAGGTGAAGGTCAGTTTTCCCCTTTTGTTTCTAGTGGTTCCTTATCCATGCTTGCAAAGCCTTCTTCATCGACAAAATCCACATAAATTTACAGATAACAACATGCTCCTTCATGTGTTCTCTGTGCACCTGCAGCGCCGGGTCACTTAAAATGACTTGAGGAATAGTGGTCAACTTGGGTACAAAGACCCCTGATGTACTCATAGGAGCAAATTTCTGATTGCAAACCTCTGTCCTCTTCTCCTTACCAGCTTCCTCATGATTCTCTTCCTAACCTTGAGGTCTGATGGTTTCCAATTTTTTTTTGTATTTGTAGCCTCTGTTACCACCTCCGTTGGTTTCTTGAAGCGATGTGATCCAACTCCCTTGCTTCTGTTCGCAACCACTTGATTGTAGGAGGGAGAAGAACTCCCTCCTCCGTGCCCCACCATGGTGACCAGCATCAAAACCCTAAAGCAAAACCTAGTTCAGATTGTAGAGCCCATTTTTCGGTGAAAATGAAGTGTTATATCAACATCACCCCAAACTTTAGTGTTGGTCACTTTGTCATTTTAGGACATTTGGGGGTAGTTTTTTCAATTGCAAATATTTATGGTGGAGGTGAACATGGAGAAGAACGAAGGATTGATACATCACTTGTTTTTGGATGAATATGGGTGGTTTGGAAGTGATCAAAGGGAGGAATATGGATCATTTGAGAGGTCCTCACTCTTGATACCAATAGGAGAGAAGAATAATTTCATTCACCCTGGAGACTGGGATCATAGTATTGATGTGCTAACTCTGGATTGCCTTAGGACAAGCAATGTCGGGAAGGGGAGACTGTAATGTCATCTTATAATTAAATTTCTAGCCTATCCAACCGCTTAGGCTTTAGTCAATTATTAAGGGGGGAACCCATTATTCAATTTTTTTGGGGTAACATTGAGTAAATTGGGGAAATTAGAGGAGAAATTATGAAAGAAGCCAAATTTGGGGTAAAGTGGAGGGAAAGGTGTTAGTCCCTCAAATTAAAATTAGGAGAAAAAACCCTAAAGGGAATCTATAAATAAGAGAGAGGAGAATCACTTTTATCATCATGGTTTATGGATATTTCTATTTATGATCTGAGCCTCTTGAGGGTTCTGAGACTCCTTTCTTTCTTATTAGTTTTGGAGGTGAAAGATTCCACCCTAGTGAATCCCTTTCTTTATTCAGCTTGGCATAATTTTCTCTAGGCATCTTTCATCTAATTTTGACAAGAAAGGAAGGATATTGGTGGAATGATTGATCCGAGGAGAAATACTAAAGAACCAATATTTGTCTATGGTAATTGTAGGTTAGAAAAGACCTTTTCCTATGCTGCAAGCAACTCTTTTGAGGCAGTGCAAGCATTTTTAGGCCATGTTGATGAGGGGAAAGCACTGCCAATGGTTAGGGTATCTCCCCGGTATAAATTCCTAATTAGACCTTACACCATTTGGGATAGGAGTCCCATTCAGTATGTGGTCTTGGTTTCCACCATGTTTATTCCAAAATTAGTTTGGATAGAGTGAGCAAGAGAAAGGAAATCCAAATCAGATTTTCGTTAAAATGCAAGTTAGAACAACTTTATGAAATACTTTAAGCAAAAGATACAAAGAATATAACAACAACTAAGTAAATCAACATGAATCTCAATGAAATATTGTTAGAAAACTTGATTTAAGAGAAATGGATAAAGAAATATATTCGTTATCAATTGTAAATTAGTTCACAATCAATAACACTCGTGAAAGCATAAATCAAGAAATGATCTTAAGTTAGACACGAGTCTCAAATTAATGAAATAGTTCATTAACTTGCAACACATAAACAACAATCGCATACCATTAAATCACCACAAGAATAGTCTTATGATGGTCAATAACACATGAATGAAATGCTTGTCATGGCTCGAGAGGGCTTCTCAAATATCTAATGCACCATTACACAAAGCATCTGTGAAATCCAATAGTGGAAATGAAAAATTTGTCACTTGATCTTCGAAAGGAATGTACAAGCTTTACCTTTCCAAGGTGCTCTAAGGAGTCAAAAACCAAAACCCCTTTCTAACTAGCCATGAGGGCATATTTATATACAGTGGGGTGACTTTTCACATCCTATGACCTTTCAAACTTCCCTCATGACTTTTCATTTTCCATATAAATTTTCATTTTTTTTCTCCATATTCTAATTTTAGTTTCTTTTTAAATTATAATTTTATTTTATTACATATCACATGAAAATCAAAATAATAGAAATAACGTCTTTCATGATACTAATCTCATAATGGCTAAGGGTGATGCTTCAACTTGCAACTCTTGTGTTAGGTGGGCTTGCCACGCTTTGTGATCGGCTGCAATGGATCTGACTTTGTTGGTTATCAACCTTTCAAATCTTATTACACATTCAAGAGCATCAAGCGTCATTGTTCTCATATCTATTTGTGTTTGGTTGAAAATTGCAGAGAGCATTGTGTGTAGCTTTGTGGGTTCCACTACGTGTTTTGCAATGTCCTCTCTAGTGGATTTAAGGTCATTTTGAGCAACACATTACTTTCTTACATACATCATGTCCTCAATTTCTTAGCAGATTTCTTGCTCTAATCTATGCTCCAGTGGAAGCTATTTTGTGAGACTTGATAAGGGCTTCCAATGCACTAAGAAGTTGTCGATAGTTACTCAATGTTCTAGCCACATATCTTCCCAATTTCATTGGATTGCATGGACATACTAACTTATTTTTTGTTTCCTTCCTTACCCATCATATCCCTTGTAGATAAGTTGGTTGGTGCATCAAGATACTTTGTTTGTTATTCATACATGAAGTGTACTACAATCAAGACTTCTTTTAACAATGCACCTTTTCCCTTAAGCTCATTTTGGAGAACCGTTAACGAGGAAGTTTTTTTGAAGAATAATAATTTATTCATGTAGTTGTTTAAGGACATCTTCCAACACTTGTATCTCTGCTAATGCAATTGTTTGGAAATCCTCCTCATGAGAACTTGAGGATGTCAAGACTTGGATTTCTGTACGAAGCCTTTCATTATCTTGATGTGAGTTGGCTATCTTATTTTCAAAGTATTTCATCTTGTTAACCAAATTATCAACGTTTTTCTTTGTTGCAACAAAGAATGCAGATCATGTGGATGCTATAGCCAAATGATTGTTTATAGTATCCACTACTATATCCCTTTTCTTGGTCACCCATATTGGTTTGGCTAGTTCTCGGGCTAAGCATTTGCACCTTTCTTGAACAATCTTGTTTATGTCGTGATCATCTCTGAAACTTAAAAGTTTTAGCACTTGATCTTCCTCTTCAACTGGGATGTCCATCTCCCCAAGTGTTAGATGTTCTCTAGTGAGTGGAAAGGGAGGCTCAATATCCATAGGAGGTAATATGACTTTTACTTCTTTCTGTTCTTGCTCCTTTTATCTAAGTGCTTCCTGCACTTGCTTTTCTGCCATTTCTCTTGCGATTCGTTCTTATTCAAGCTTCCTTGTTACTTCCTCTCGTTTTCTTTTCTCTTTCTCTTGCTTTCTTTTGGTTTCCTCTCACTTATTCTTTTCTTCTTCATGCTTTCACTTATCCTCTTCTTGTTTTATTTTCTCTTCTTCTTGCTTTCGCTTATCTTCTTCTTATTTTCTTCCTCCTACCTCTTCTTATTTTCTTCTCTTCTTTCCACTTCTTGGCTTCTTGCTCAACCTTCATCTTTTTCTATCTTTCATTCTTTGCTTCTTCTTATTGTTTTCTCTTTTGAGCAACTTTATTCTCCTTAGTGTCTTCTTCATTAGAGGATTTCCATGTATCATTTTGGTACCACTCATCGGTTGTGAAATAACAACTCTTTTTTCGTGTGCCTCCACAGTGTGTGCAACATTATAAAAAATCTTTACCTTATCTTGGTCCTCGTGAATGGTCTGGGTGTATGGCCATTTTTACTATATATGCTTATTGTGCTTTGCAACAAGACCCTTGGAATCATATATGTGGAAGCTCAATTCACTAAAATTAAAGTGTTCTAGATCAGTGGCTTCTGTCTTTGCTTCTCTAAAACTCCATACCACCATATGTGCCAATATACAATGGAAAGGAAAGCCATGGTCTCTTCTTTGCATGAACTAGCATTTATACATGTCGTGTTGTGAACTGGTATGCAACTTCTTGTAAGGCTATTTTATCTGTAACAAACATAGGAAGTTGGTGAGTGGGGCCTGCAAGCTCTGAATACCCTAATATATGTTGAATCTTGTGAAAATTCCTTAATTTCAATTCCTGGATATTATTCTTGTAACTGTTAGCAATTTAATTGTTTATGGCAATTAACAAGTAATTCACAGTTGTAATCTTCACCATAGAATACACTACATAAAATAAAATAAAGAATCAAGAAACAGAGGCACACGCATAAAAAATTAACACCAATATTTTTGGACTAAAATGTCCTCGGGAAATTCCCAAAGGGAAAACCGATGCAACATATGAGGGTTTATTTTATTTTTATGGAGCAAATTCTAGGAGTACAATAATCTAGATTCCAAATTGGCAAACCTCCAACAAATATAGTGGTAAAATATTTGGGAGATATTTTTCTCCCTCTGCAAATCAACTAGGCCTCCCACTGGCCTGCTCACACTACTCACTAGAAATGCGCACTACTGGCTTGGAACAATTCACGTTGCTTTCTCACTGGCTCCAGATGAGACGTAGTACCTCCCTATGTCTTTGGAAAAATTCACTCTACCTCCTGGATGGTTTTTCCTGCCTCCGACAATTGAAATGACCTCTCTCCTGGCACTCGCACTAGGGTTTTTGGCTACATGACTTCTATGTGGAATAATTTCTACCTCCCTTTTCCCACCTCTCTGACACTAGAAAACCACTGAGAAATTATCTAGAATCCTCCCCATGAATTATCTATTATTCCCTTTCTTTGATGCTCTCTCTTTGGCTGAAACTTTCTCCCTTGTTGAATCACCACAACTAGGTAGCTCATTTTGACAAGGTAACTCACTCTTCCTCTTGTATATTTCTCCATCCCATCGACTTACTCTTATAATCTCTCATTGGAGCTTCAACAACCACGATTAGACCTTTATCGATGAATAAGATCATCTCAAAATTGGTCCAAGTCATTTTTTGGAAGTCCCTAAAGCATAAGTCGATCTCCTTATTTAATTCACTTTAATTAACCACTTTTCCTAAGTTGGGGAATATTTAAAAGATGGCCAATTAACTTAATTAAGGCATTTTGCAATCTTATCTCGTGAAAACTTTTATGTGTTTGGGAGATCTTGTATTCCTTAGCCTCTTAGACACAAATCGGGACTAGAGCACTTGTCTAACGCTACCAAATCTATAAAAAAACTAACAAATTTGTGAATGTGAACCAATTAAAGATACCTTGTAAAGTTGCTCTGTCTCTATTTAACATACATGAAGATTATGTGTCGAAAAGTATGTGATATAAGGGTGAAATGAAATTCTCGGCAATTTGATGGTACATTCCCTTGTAGCCAATGTCCCATATATCTTGCAGTAGATATGAATAGGTGGTATGTTTGGAGAAAAGTTCCACCTCCATTCTAATGACTTGAATTGACACCTTGCACATATGACATCCAACAAATATGATGCCATCTAAAATTTTATCCCTCTGGTAGCTTTTGGGATTGCTTTACACTTGTTGTGATGGAGGCTGCTAAAATCTCTGCCCAATTAAATATACTCCCATCTTGAGTACAAGTGTACATCATTTGTGCCCAATTCTCTTCAAATAATTATGCATTCCTACCATATAATATGCAACACATTGCTGCAACTATCTGATATGCCTTTCTTAGCAATTTAGTCTTAGAGATCCCAGTAGATCGGTGTCAGAACTTACTGGACTCTTGCCATCAAGTCTTAAGGATATCCTTGATGGCTAGAAGAAAATTACAAAACCATTTAGCTGTAAAGGATACTTGGTAGCTTAGCAACTTGCAATATTCAACAATGTGGAGATATATGTACATTGCTACATCTAAACCATGGTTATCTCAGACAATCATATATTTTGTATCTATGCACTTGATTATCCATTCAATAGTTTCATCACATGGTAAGACAACAAGATGTGTTGTTACTTTGTGGATCCAAGAATTATTGACATTATGATACACTTTATTGTCCTCTTCATATTGGGGCAACTCCTTTCGAGAAAATGATTGATAGATATTAGACCAAGTCATTCGTATTGATTTGTCTACATAACAAGTTGGGTTTGCATAAATGAGAATTGAGATTATAGTACTTTCCACCACCCCTTCTTCAATACCTTTTGCAATCTCCTTGCTTGGAATTTTATTTACGGGTGGAGCCATATCTCCCGTAGATGAGGATATGTTGAGGCACTCCAAGTCTATGGTCCCTGACATCTCATTATTATTCATGATGACAAAGAATGTTAGAAGAAAAAAAATTAAATAACTACAGTCATTGTGCAAGTTATGTCAGGTCAATGTGTTGTTGTGTAGGTTATCGGTGAAGGTTGCACTGAGGAAGGAATGTGCTACAATGGTGTAAGTTTTGTTGGAAATACTGAGAGGGGGGTGAATCAATATTTCTTTTCAATTGTTAATCAGTTAGATTCTACACAATTTAAATCAGAGAAATGAATAATTTTATTAATGAAATAAGAAGGATAAATGATCCTTTTACAAATCAAGTTGTACAATGATTGCCAAGCACCAACTTGGACTTAATGAGGCTCCGACATCTAGGGCTTCGACCCTATCTTCACCAAGGCACCAACCTTGAGTTTAGGGGCACCTATCCCACAGACACCAATCCTTCTCTACTTCTTCAGTGGACTTAATGATCACAAAAGTTTTACTTCACTAATCTGCACCATGTTGCATCATGTTCAATTCTGCGCTACTCCAAACACCAAACTATACCATTGATTTGTCTTCACACTTCCCAAGAAGAGTTAGCACCACACTACACCAAGTCTGCACCAACTGTTCAAAGAAGATCACACTACACTTTTTGAAGTTTATCACTGTTCTTGAGATTATAGCACTATGGTACTGAGGCAAGGTGTAGTCCTGAGATTTCAATAGATTTGAGCTCCAAGTTACCAACAAGGTTTGCAATAAGCTAACTGTCCGATCTCTTGTAGTTAAACCATAGGTCTGTACAAATCTAACCCTTCACACACTTCTGATCCCCTACTGTTGTATATTACCCATAGTCCTAGCTTCAATTTTATTGATCATATGCTACTTGTAAGTCTGTACTTCTGTCAGGACCAAGAGAGACTGCTATCCCATCGAAATATCTCTGCTGCAAATATAATAAAGAGGTATTGTTCCGAGGTCTAGTGTAAACACAGTTCTATACATATACCACAGTTGTATCAACAAACCATAGTTCTGAAGATC
Source organism: Pinus taeda (assembly GCA_000404065.3). Taxonomy (NCBI): domain Eukaryota; kingdom Viridiplantae; phylum Streptophyta; class Pinopsida; order Pinales; family Pinaceae; genus Pinus; species Pinus taeda. The sequence goes on along the minus strand of APFE031476191.1, from coordinate 3,974 downwards.
TGTGTGATCACAGGTCTGGACTTTATTCACAGTCTAAGGCAACCTTAACAATAGACACAGATCCAAAATAGTATGCCACAGATAGGTCTATCCTTCACGAGTTCTACCATAGTGCACCGAGATTCACCATAGGTTCACCATAATTCACCACAACTATACCAAGGTTCACCTTAGGAGATGTTAAAGTGTAATCAATTGTCTTTGTTCATGAGTTATGAACACTGTTTGATATCCTTATTTAATTCACTTTAATTAAATACGTTTCCTAAGTTAGAGTTAGGGCATATTTAAAACATGGTCAATTAATTTAATTAAGGAATTTTGCAAGCTTATCTCATGAAAACTTTTATGTGTTTTGGAGATATTGTGTTGCTTAGCCTCTTAGACACAAATCGAGACTAGAACACCTGTCTGATGCTACCAAATCTATAAAAAAACTAACAAATTTGTGAATGTGAACCAATTAACGATATGTTGTAATGTTACTTTGTCTCTATTTAACATACATGAAGATTATGTGTCGAAAAGCATGTGATATAAGGGTGAAATAAAATTCTCAGCAATTTGATGGTACACCACCCTGTAGCTAGTGTCCCATAGAATCTTGCAGTAGATATGGACAGGTGGTATGTTCGAAAAAAAGTTCCACCTCCATCCTAATGACTTGAATTGACACCTTGGACTTATGACATCCAACAAATATGATGCCATCTAAAATTCAAGTTTTTATCCCTTTGGTAGCCAACACTTGTTGTGATGGAGGCCGCTAAAATATCTGCCCAATTAAATATAATCCCATATTGAGTTCAAGCGTAAATCATTGGTACCCAATTCTCTTCAAATAATTATGCATTCCTACCATACAATCCGCAACACATTTCTGCCACCATATGATATGCCTTTCTTAGCAATTTAGTCTTGTAGATCCCAGTAGATCCCAGTAGATCGGTGTTGGAACTTACTGGACTCTTGCCATCAAGTCTTAAGGATATCCTTGATGACTATAAGAAAATCACAAAACCATTTAGCTGCAAGGGACACTTGGTAGCTTAGCAACTTGTAATATTCAACAATGTGGAGATATATGTACATGGCTACATCTAAACCATGGTTATCGAACAATCATATATTTTGTATCTATGTACTTGATTATCCATTGAATAGTTTCATCACATGGTAAGACAACAAGATGTTTTGTTACTTTGTGGATCCAAGGATTCTTGACATTATGATACACTTCATTGTCCTCTTCATCTTCGGGCACCTCCTTTCGAGAAAATGATTAATATATAGTAGACCAAGTCATTCGTATTGATTTGTCTACATAGCAAGTTGTATCTGCATAAATGAGAATTGAGATTATAGGAGTTTTCACCGCCCCTTCTTCAATACCTTTTGCAATCTCCTTGCTTGGTATTTTCTTTATGGGTGGAGCCATATCTCCATTTGATGAGGATATGTTAAGGCACTCCAAGTCTATGGTACCTGACATGTCAATGATATTCATGATGACAAATAATGTTAGAAGAAAACAAATTAAATAATTACAGTCACTGTGCAAGTTCTATCAGGTCAGTGTGTTGTTGTGCAGGTTATCGGGGAAGGTTGCATTGAGGAAGGAATGTGCTATAGTGGTGCAATTTTTGTTGGAAATACTTAGAGGGGGGTGAATCAATATTTCTTTTCAATTGTTAACCAGTTCATTTCTACACAATTTAAAATCAGAGAAATAAATACTTTTATTAATGAAATAAGAAGGATTAAAATCAAGGTGTACAATGATTGCCAAGCACCAAATTGGATTTAATGAGGCTTCAACCTCTAGGGCTTCAACCCTATCTTCACCAAGGCACCAACCTTGAGTTTAGGAGCACCTACCCCATGTACACCAATCCTTTTTTGCTGCTTCATTAGACTTTATTGATCACAAAAGTTTTACTTCACTAATCTGCACCATGCTACATCATCTTCAATTTTGCACTGCTCCAAACACCAAACTATACCACTGATCTGTCTTTACACTTTCCAAGAAGAGTTAGCACCACGCTGCATCGAGTCTGCACCAACTGTTCAAAGAAGATCACGCTGCACTTTTTGAAGTTTATCACTGTTCTTGAGATTATAGCACCATGGTATTGAGGCAAGATGTAGTCCTGAGATTTCAATAGATCTGAGCTCCAAGCTATCAACAAGGTCTGCAATAAGCTAATTGTCTGAGCTCTTGTAGTTCAACCATAGGTCTATACAAATCTGACCCTTCACACACTTCTAAGCACCCACTGTTGTATATTACCCACAATCCTAGCTTCAATTTTATTGATCCATGGACACACACACACACACACACACACATATATAGACATATGTATACATATGTATACATATATATACATATATATACATATATATACATATATATACATATATATACATATATAATATATATAATATATAAAATATAATATATATATATATAAATATAATATATATATATATATATATATAGATATAGATATATATATATGCTACTTGTAGGTCTGTACTTCTGTCAAGACCAAGAGAGACTGCTATCCCACCGAAAGATCTCTCCTACAAATATAATAAAGAGGTATTGTTCTGAGGTCTGGTGCAGACACAGTTCTATACATATACCACACTTGTATCAACAAACCATAATTTTGAAGATTTGTGTGATCACTAGTTTGGAGTTTATTCAGAGTCCGAGGCAACCTTAACAATAGACATAGATCCAAAATAATATGCTACAAATAGGTCTATCCTTCACAATTTATACCACAGTGCACTAAGATTCACCACAGGTTCTTCGAGATTCACCATAGGTTCACCAAAATTCACCATAACTATACCAAGGTTCACCTCGGGAGATGTTAAAGTGTAATCAATTCTCTGTTCATGAGCTATGAACATTGTTCTATCACTAAACTTCTGCGTGGATGAAGCTGATCTGAAAGAGGAGGTTGTCCGCACACACACACACACACACATATATATACATATAAAATTTACCATTCATTGTACAACCATGTCCCTTGAAGTAAGCCAACTTGTCTTGGAAGGGTGAGGTCGACTCACCAACAAGAAAATTAATCTTAACTTGAAAAATTAATAACTTTCAAACTGATTGGAGATTTTGACTGAGTAATAGCTAGTTGGAAAGCTAAAATTATTCTCTTTAAGATGGTGGAGGTCTCATGAAGAAATTCTGCCTTTGAGGAGATGATAAAAATGGGTTTTAATGTGACTGATCTTTTGTAAGTGCATAATTAACGGAGTGTAGTACTTCCTTGCCTTCTTAAATGTGTCCTTGTCTTCTTCAATGTAAGGACATCATTATGTCATCACCAAGCTTTCCTTCCTCAATCTAGGGTCATCATCAAGGCTACCTTCTTCAATGGATATTGACATCAATGACAACTAGAATAACAGATTTCGGCCTTGATATGGCATTTTTGCGCAAGGATATGAGATAATCTATGATAAGGGAATTTTGTTGTTGCACAAAGGAAGGGGAGGAACTCAAGGAATGAATTTCACGTCACAACACATAGAATGGAGACAGAATGCATAATTTTGTAGAGGGAATAAAATCAGTGGTGGGAGAAAATGTAGTAACAATGAGTCTTAAGAGTGTTGTTGTGTAGGAAAAGTGTAGAAATTTTGAATAATTTAACACATATTCAACAGAGATTATCCTGATCATGTACTATTGCGGAAAACATACACAATACATAAGCTCCTCTACGTTGATCATCAATATAGCAGCATCAATAACAATAAAACATCAAGAGCATTCACACATTAACACAGTATGTATCCCGGGGAAAGCATCTCGCTAAAAACCCCAACTATCTGTATATTAATGATTGAGTCATGTAACATTACATAGTACAATGCTTATCACAAGAAATCCAGTACCAGCTCCACCTGTTACACACAATACAGCTCAGATCTGA